>JAOUZG010031479.1:4493479-4515501 GCA_026289955.1 Argiope argentata | reverse complement strand
CCATAAAAGTGAATGATCGGACCGTCTCAAAAGCAACTCTGGCGGGAGCTGTGGTTGAGTCCTAAGGGTCATCACTGGCCATGGTACAACCCATCTCGTAGGAAGTATGTGCCGTCATCAATCACACTATTGGGAGGAGCTTAATTCCCACCAATTAGTGTAACCTACCGGGGGAGAGATCCAATCACCTTACTAGAAGCATCTCACCCTCATTTCCAGGTGACCCCGGGGGGGATTTGTATAAAGGGTAAGTCACAGACAGACTCTCTGACCCACTACGAAGGCACACGGATTAACCATAAAACTTAATGACTGGACCGCCTCAACAGCAACTCTGGTGGGAACTGTGGTTGAGTCCTAAGGACAATCACTGGAGACGGTACAACCCTTTTTGTAGGAAGTATGTGCCGTCATCAATCACTATGCCAACCACTATGCCAGAACCATCTGATCCTCATTTCCAGGTGTTAACTGGGGGGGGGATTGTATAATGTGTAAGTCATAAACAAACTCTCCGCCATGAAGACACACGGATTAACCATAAAACTGAATGATCGAACCGCCTCAACAGCAACTCTGGCGGGAACTGTGGTTGAGTTTTAAGGGCCATCACTGGCTACAGTGTAGCCTTTCTTGTAGAACATACACCCCGTCATTGATGGGAGGAGCCTAACTCCCACCTATTAGTGTACCCTCCAGAGCGGCGATATCCAACCACCATGCCAGAAACATCTCATCCTCATTTCCAGGTGTCCCCCCTCCCTTCAGTGGGAATATGTATAATGGGTAATATACGAAACTCAAATGAAAATTAATATTTAAAAAAGATTGGTACTGACGTATTATACCGTCGATCAACGTGCCAACACACCAAATTTTATTTTAGTGGCCAATATTTTTTAATGCTTTTGAATACGTGACAAATCAATTTTGGCACGTAGGTGATCTATTGGCGACCGCTTTTTGATTTGGCGAAAATGATCGACGGCTTATTACGGAAGTACCAAAAGATTTTCTGGGAAATTATTGGAGGATGGGGTTGAAACTAGGGTGGGTAATTTCTTCCCAGGGTAAAGGTTATTCTAATTTTTTCAAGGTGCTGCTATCCGTCCAGTGGTGTGGGTGTGATGAGCTAAAATATTTTTACATTATTTATTATAACTTATTAAATCTTGAATATGTAACTACCTTCATATCTACAAACGTAATAATAATAGCAAGATACAAAAGCAATTATAATAGCCACAAATATAATAATATCAATTGATACAAAATACATTAAAAATAAATAAGTTAGTTCTCGTAATTGTAGTTAGTAAAATATCTAATCTGTAAACGGCCATCAATTTTGAATATCTCGGTATATTATACCTAACTACTAATCTTGCACTTTGTTCTAAATGGTCGCTTTTGAGACGGGGATAATATGTTGTTTTAATTGTAAACTTAGTTAAAAATGCAGAATAACACAGGTTTGTGGAGCTAAAGAAGTTTGTTAAATGATACGCATCTATTTTAAAATTAAGTTACTTTACTTCGTCCATTAGATTACAAAAGTTAAAAAATACAAAAGTTCTTTGGTTTTTGACTACATAATTTAAAAATTACGTCATTTTGAAGGAGTTATTTCATTTCCCTCAAGAGAGGAGATAATATATAATTTATATTTTCTTTTATTTTATCCACATCGACATTGCCAACCAATTAACACAAGAATGTAATAATCGGTTTTTTTACTACGCGCGTCTTATATCTTAGTTAAGGTGATTTTACCCCCAAATATCTTGGCGGTTCTTCAGTCGATAACAATAGAATTAAAGCTCAGTTGATAGCAGTAGACTAAAGCTTACCGCTGAGTTTGAGTTTAAAAGAAAAATGGGAAAGTTTATACACAAGGATGGATAGAAAACCCCCCAATTCCATACCACTAGACTTCGAATTATAACAGCTAGTCATTTAATTATACTTCTTTCTGTATCTTGTTTATGTATGGAGCATCTTTTTTTTCTCATTTTTTACATTGAAAATATGAGGGAAAATGTATATTAAAATGAGTGACCAGCACAATAGGAAGAAAGAAAAAAATGTTAATTAAAAATAAGTACAAATTTAAAAAAAATGAGCATTTAAAACATTTATTTATTTTTATTTATAACATTTATTTAACATTGTTTTTAAAACTGGAATTTCAGAGGTTTTTATGCATATTTGCACCAGCTGACTTTACGAACAGTTGGCTCAGAGAGATTAAGGATTACAAAATTTTACAATTGAATAAAGGCATAGTAAACTAAATATTTTTAAACTTCAAGCTTTGAGACTATATTAGAAGTGTTACACTATTATGTTCATTGTACTATGCATTTCCAAACTTTTATTATCTATATCTTTGTACATCTAATAATGTTAATGCAAAAAAAGCATTCCTAAATGGGAGATCTATAGTTTAGTTTTAAGTTTGACCTTAAATGCAAATCAATAAAATTTCAAAAATTTTATGAAAAGCATACTTTACAGCGAAAACCTATTAAATATGAAAAAATAAGCCGAATCTTAATATTTTAGTAAATCAACAATGCGGGAAAATACTGGATGACTTGATAGTGGCAACAATGAAAAAGATTTGAGTCACGTTTTAACAAGGAAATACAATATTGTGAAATAAGCTTAAAATATTTTCTAAAAATGGAAAATAAAAACACGAGACAAAAAAAATTTGCATAATAGAAAAGACAATTTTTTGAATATTAAATGATATAAAAACAATTTTGTTCTGGTAATATTTTTGGAAGTTAAATAGGAAAATACCAAACATTTCACTTAGTTTTGGATTCTCTAAAATTCTAATTAAAATTTCAAAAGATCATTCTAAGATTCCCATGTCCAAAATAAATTTATGCCAAGTTTGGTAGATCTAAGTCAAACAGTCTGGTCTGTAGAAGATCAATACATACACGCACACGCACGCACTTTTTGTCTTTCTGTTTCTCTTTCTCTTATTAGAGGTTGCATGTTATACATAGAATAATTTATATAAAAATATTATACATAGTTTAAAAGAATATACTCACTAAATCTTTAGGATTCCAGAAAGTTGAGATGTTAAATATATTTTTACTTTCTTGCAATCTCGCAAATTTAATTTAAACACCACCAATATTTCTATTAAAACCAATCGTTTATCAAAGCCGTTAATCGTTTATCAAAGACCGATAAAAAAACACAAGAATTATATTGTTAAGGATAATGTTTGAACAATTATGGAACAATTTATTTATATCAATAGTATGTAGAAGTAGGATAAACAATAGAAACGACACTTTGAATTTCTCTTTCTAAAACATTCTATAATTAAGTTTTATTTTATTTTATTATTATTTACTTACCGAAATGAAAGATTTTCTAATTATTATCCATTTCAAATAATAAGTTTCCCTAATGAATTCTTAGATTCAAACAATTTTAAAAAGATACAGATGTGATAAGTTACATAAATATAGATATATATATATATATATATATAAATTTGTCTTTTTTTTTTAAAAAAAAGAGAAAAATTTACTGCTTTTTGTCAACTAAAATGTTAGCGATAAATATTTAAATCTAACGTCAGTAAGCTGACGTAATCAAAGAAGTAGAGAAACGTTCCTTTTTTCTAGAATCAGGGATGAAAGTCAGTATCTAAGTATAGAATTTTGCAAATTATCTTTCGCTTTTATCTGGGTTAGTTAAAGTAGAAAAGCAAAGTTGAACAGAGCCCATTCTTTTATTCTAAGACGGATACGCTGTTTTAAATTTCATAGAAATGGGCCAATTTTTGAAAACTGGAACCAGATGAAAATATTGTGACTAATTTTGTAGCAAGAGTGGATTAATAGAACATTATTTTCTGAAAGCAAATTGTGAAAGTTATGAATAAAAAAAAGCAAAATAATGTTTTAAAAGTCAATTTCTACTTAGGTCAACGAAGAAAAAATTTATTTTAGTTACTTATTATTAAATAGTTACAATTAATATAAATAATTTATCATTTTTTTAATATTTTCACAAGAGTTGAACTAGCATTCTTCCCCTTCACGTGAAATATACAGAAAGTATTGTTATTTACCGATTGAGCTGCTATCTGTTGATTTCAATTTTTATTAGAAATGATTGAGCCACTATCTGTTGATTTCAATTTTTATTATAAATGGCTAAAACTTTATTTAAAGTATTAAAAATGAATTAAATTTATTTAATGAATTAATATTTGAAAAAACTGTATTGATATCAAGTGTCATCCACTGCAAGTTTTTAAAAATGTATTTGGACTTGAGTGGATAAATAAAAAGTATTTTATTAAGGATTGAAGATTTATTTGAACAAAATATATCTTATACTATAATACGAGGAATGGTTGTCAAGTCGAAAATCACCCCAGAATTAATAAACTCCGGTAAACTTGGGGGTCTGAGGTTTTTGGCCACGAGGAATCGATTGGCGCCGGTTTTGAAGCCGCTACGGTTGAGCAGTTTGGAGTTACAGATAGGATATTTTCAAACTTTATTAGTTCGCCATAATGGCTACTTAAAATTTCAAGTGCTAACGTGCTGCCATCTATAGCCAATATGCCATCTATATCAATATTCATATATATATTTTTTTCATTTCATGCAGACACGTGATGAAAATTGCATTTTTATATGTTTAATGCGCAATAATAATTTATTTTTTTAAATTTGAGTTTTTGTCAATCTGATGGCAACATATTAATAAGATAATTTTTTCCCTTTTACTCGTAACGCATGCTTGGAGCTTAAGTTTTAATTTTATCTTATACTATAATACGAGGAATGGTTGCCAAGTCGAAAATCGCCCCACATTTTTCTCCGAGCGGAGCTCGGTCACCCGCTGGTAAATAATAAAGGGAGAGTGTGTACTTATAGTAGGAAGTGAAAAAATGGTATAAGTTGATGTAGCATTTTAATAAACAAATTTTCATAGATGATATATATTATTAAAATTATTTCTATTTTAATAAAGTAGAAAAGAGGGCTAGATGTTAATTATTTTAATAAACTTTTTTTACGAATAAAGGCAAACAAATAAGATGCTTTTTATTAATAATACTGTTTAATGCTCAATATAAGAAACTATTTGCCAAAATTAGAGAGTATTTTTATTATTATTATGTGATTTGATGAAAATTTAGTTGTTTACAAAATTTGTTCCATCGAATGTAATGCACTAAACTGTATTTTAACACGAATCGTTTCTTTCTAACTTTTTGTTTCACAACTTTTGAAATTATAACATTAAAATCGATTATTTTAGCTATGAAGCTTTCAGTTGATAAAACGGCTAGACTAGAGAGTCATGCTTGTTTCATAGTGGATCTAATGATAGTAGAGAGATTTATGGATATATTTTAAATCTATTGAACTTTCTGTAACTTAATAGGAAGCGAATGTTACTTAAAATAACTTAAAGCACAAAGTTTTTGATCGATGCAGTCTTTTCCACTATTATACTAGAAATATTCAGAAACATCAAAATTGGTATTTACGTATTAGACCATCCAGCTTTATCGCCAAATTCGAAGTCGTCGCCAATGAGTTGCTAAACCGCCAATTATGGCAATACGGCAATGATGTAATCCATTGACACACCTTTCCACTGCTAGTGATTAATAATAAATTGTTTAACACGACAATTTTATTTTTTTTGCATACTGTTTTTATAATTTCTGTAACTATATTTAGAATACAAAGAACATTAATTACTGAAATACCCTCCAAGTCAGATTTTAAATGGAGCCCAGATAGCTGTAAAAATATCTCTGGACAGATATTTGGTGGTACTTACGTATTATACCATCCAATTTTATCGCCAAATTTGAAGTCGTTGCCAATGTGTTGCTAAACAGCCAACTGTGGCAATCCGGCAATAATGTAATCCATTGATCTTTATCGCCAAATTTAAATCCGTCGCCAATAAGTTACTAAACCGTTGGCGACAGTTGGCAAAGGCGGTCTAATACGTAAGTACCTCCAGATCATGGTGATAAAATAAATTTTAAAAAATTATATAATTCTAAATCTTTATTAACAGTAAGTAGAATGTGTTCGTTGGTACTCTGCTGAATAAATTGATTCTTTTTCTGTTAGTAACATGTTTAAAATTTCTGTTTATAAAAAATTACAAGATATTGCAGTTTTTTGCCGAAATTCTCGAATATGTAATAGTACAGGTTTTTAAAATTTTTGTTAATCAAAAGTTACAAGATATTTCAGTTTTCTGCCATAATTCGCGAATATATAATAGTACAGGTTTTTAAAATTCTTGTTAATTAAAAGTTACAAGATATTTCAGTTTTCTGCAATAATTCTTGAAAATATAATTTTACAAAACTAGTTTTTTAATGCAAAAAAATCAATTTAAAAATGCTAACATTTAAAAAATATGTCTAACTGGCCATCGAGCATATTTTTTTCTAAATTTTATTCGCATTTTAAGAATCTGAAAATTGGAATAAAAATACATTTACCTTCTTAAAATTGCAACTTTTTAAAATTTGGTAGTTTAAAAAATATGTTTTAAGTAATTTTCTATAATTAATTTCATTGCTGTAACGAAATGATTTAAATTATTGTTTCATCAATTATTTAACCCCGTAAATTTTTTCAGTTTTATAATATTAAAAAAAACATGATATTTCTTATCACCAGCATTTTCTATTCTTATGAGAAATCAGAAAAAGAAATTACATCACCGAAAAGACGACATTGAGTTTGCCAGATTACCCCGTCAATTCCTTTTTGAATGACAATATGCTGACTAGATGTTGATATCTGCAGACAAATGAAGACTAATGATTCAGGGTTTTCAAACACTAGATAGAAGCCTTACAATGTGATGAATTGTATTGTAATCAGGTAAAACGCATAAGATATCTTTGTTGGTTTATTCAAATAAAAAGTTTCAGGACTAATTTTTTACTCCAACCAATTACATTATGTAGACGAACTTTAAAAAAATAGGCTTACAAAATGAAACTAATAAATAAAAAAATTTCACCATTAAATATATTTTATCATGTCAGAACTTGATATTGTTTTGGGAATGAGGTTTTCTGGTATCAACAAAAATCCGTAGGCGAAAAACAAAATTTTTAATCCGCATGCAAAAAATAAAAATTTTATTACCGGTACGAGCATATCAAAAAAATCAGCTTTTAATAACGCGTTGCCATCGCATTTACAAAAGCTCTGATTTAAAAAAAATAAGTTAATGACTGCAGCCAATATAACCTAGAAAAATGTCATTTTGAGCACGGGATTATGTGAAATGAAATAAATAGGAAATACGATATTTTTTTAAACAATCAATGCGAGACAAATTTTTTTTGCATCGTTTGCAATACTAAAGTGACTCATTCAAATGAAACCATTAAAATGAATAAAAATATAATTTAACTCGCACGAGCACGTGGCGCTTGGCCGTTCAAGAAATTATATTCTGACATGATACATTGAAATACGCATAGCAGATTTCATTTTAATCTTTCTTTATTTTGTTTCCTTAAGCTCTTCCTTAAAGAACATCGATTCTCTATTAATTCTTATTTGATTCAATAGTTTTGTTT
The DNA here is from genome assembly GCA_026289955.1 of Argiope argentata. NCBI lineage: Eukaryota > Metazoa > Arthropoda > Arachnida > Araneae > Araneidae > Argiope > Argiope argentata. The sequence goes on along the minus strand of JAOUZG010031479.1, from coordinate 4,507,877 downwards.
GATATTCAATACTAATTAGCAGTATTTTTACTTTCACTCAATTGCTTGTTTCTGATCTTATGTGAATTCCCTTCTTATTTAATCTTTGATATATTTTGGAAAATAACCAAGAATTTTAAAGGATAAAGAATGGCCAGAGGAAAAAATCATGACTGTACTAAAGTCATTAATTTTTCTCTTAAAGGTTTTGCCAGAAGGGCGGACTCTTTTTCTCATTAGTTAAAAACTAATATTATGCGCATTTGAATATATTAGTATAAGTAGCCAGGACAGCACATAGTATTGTCCTAAAATTAACGCAAGATTTAAATTTGTCATCGTTCTTGCAGTAAAATTTTGGCAACTCTATTAACACACTATTTATCTTTTAGTTTGAATTAATAAAAATGGAGCATTACACGATAGAGCAACATGTTAACGCACGACTTGAATTGAATATGAAACACAGTTATTATTTTTTTTGTTTTATTTTGTAATGAATTGTAAAGTACAGAGTAAAGTAAGGTTATGTATAGAATAATACATAGATCAAATGGTCTCCACGGATTTTCTGGTACATACGCACGCTTTTGTCGAAATTTTCCAAGACCATTTTGTATAAATGTAGCTGAATTTCGTTGATGCTGCTTTGAATTTACTCCTTCAATATACGCTTGCTTAAAGACTTCTTGGTATGGACCTTTTACCAAATAACCCCATAAAAAATTTCAATGTTGTTAAATCACATGATCAAGAAGGATAAATCTCAAATTTTTTAACTGTAACCGTCAGATTGTCATTATTTTTGAAATATTGTTCCACAATGAAAACCCGTTATTCTATTACGAAATGTTCCATTTTTTACTAACCCTAAAATATCCGCTGTAAAATGATTTCTTAGTAGGGTTGTCAACCCTTTACTGCACGATTGGTGGCAAATTCAAATCTTGTGTTAGTTTTAAGACAGGCTTTAATAACCTATATATATATATTTCTGGTGATTCACTAAGTCATAATAGCCGTGAGAGATCTTTTGAAATTTTCACTCATGCTCCAATATGGCTCAGTTGTAAGTCCAAACCAACAGACTCTGGTAGTCGTTGGCACTTCTGTGGGAGCATATGGCGAGCGTAGAAACAGTTTTCAATCCCTAGTCGACAACACATCGCTCAACATGGGGATTTGCATTATCGTGATGGAAGACGATAAATGTTGTGACTCGTAACTCTACTTTCGTCTTCGTATCCATTTATTTTGAACAACACAGGACAGAGTACTTCTGATGAGCGCATTTACAGATAATGTAATGTAAGAAACTAATCGTCTTAATTACATATGAAGCATACATAATTGATCAAATGATCCGTACATCAGAGATGAAATAGCGTAACCTATAAAAGCAAAACAACAAACATATTCTAATCTAGTCAAAAGCGGGTTGCCAGATTCCAAGTTATAATAAGATACAAAAGAAACAGGAAATAGAAAACTTATTGGGAGTGGCAACAATTAGCATAATATGATGAATATGAGTATGATAACCGACGCGCATTTTTATAACCTAAATGCAGATAAATATATTTTCATTCTTTAATTTATAAAATATTGTAAATTTTTATTAAAATACAGCATACCAAAGAAACACTTGATAATTATGTACCGACCAAATATTTCTTCAAATAAATCAAAATTTGTCGGCGATTTTGTTAGAAACACGTAAATGTTAGCTAAAATGACAGAACATTTCTCAAGATATTTTTCCTTTTGCCGAAACGGCAACATTTGAAAACTAGATGACTATATCCTATGGCACTTATCCTTTCAGCACGCAATTACAGGGAACCCTTTTCACTTTGTGTCACGCGGGCGACCTGCCAAGCTAATTGTTTTTCCTCTTCCCGTTTCTTTAAAAAGCCGGGGCTGTTAATAGAATGTCGCTATCACATTCACCCCAAGTCCCCATGTTGATTCAGAGACTGAATTCAGTTTCAGTGAACCGCAATATGCATTAATACATTCTGAGTTGTCAAAAATTTGAGTAAAGATATTTTTCTATATGGTAGAAAATATATGACATATATCGCAAACAGTTTTTTAATTGTTAGGAAAAAATTATATATGTATAAAATATAAACTGTTTCTATTTTAAATTACTTTTAAAATTCTAAGACAATTTTTATAACAAATTTTAGGTAGTTGCTTCGAAAAATATCTTATCGTTCTAATTCAACATTGATATTAAAATTTGAAATATTTGGACTACAACGATTATAAACTACGATTAAATGATTTCAGAGAAACATTTTTATATTTATAGACTAGCCACCTTTGGCGACCAGTCGGTTCGCCAGTATTAATGCCGACTAAAGGGTTCAATCATAATAAATTTTTCAGCAAGATATTTTAAACTTCAAATTTCGATAGTCATATAATTCACTTATACTATTATGTAGGCCTTAAGCAATCCTATCTTTGATATCCGCATCTCTCTCTGATTTTCTATCAATGCACATAAAATTCAGTTTTAAATTAAAGCTGAAAAGATTATAGCAAGCTTGTACCTTACCTCTTTAAAAACTATTGAAGTTATAATCATATAGATTTTAAAATTAACAGAGATTGCTTTCTCATTAGGACGATATAAAAATTAACAACAAATATAGTAAGAATTTTCCCTAGATATAAATAGTATTAATTTGGTACATTCAGCTGCAAATTTTAATAAAATACCGTTAATTAAACACATTTATCTATATTTTGTCTACTATACTAAAATAAACTGATAGAAGCACAAAATAACAGTTATTTCACTATTCAAAATTAATTTAGGTTAATAGGATTGATCTCATAAATAGTTATTCAAACTCTGAATAAGTGACGAACTGTTTTTGAATTGGTTTCGAGTCACTAAATTTAAAGCATATCGATTCATGATAAAGTTTTTAGAGATTTACAGTTTTTTTCTATTAAGTATTAAACAATTGTTTTTTTTTGTAAATTTTACTGAATTTGCAATGGAATTGATTTATCATTTCACCTTTTAAAAACAATTAAAATTCCTTTTTGTTGTCTTTTGTACACATTATTTTAAGCTAGCATTTTAAAATACACTTATGAAATTTAAAGCAAATATATTGATTTTCTTTTTTTCCCCAAGAAATAAGTGAATATTCCGTCAAAAGTACCTTTTGAACTACTTTTTGTTCACATTTTTGTAGAATGCTCTTTAAAGGTTTGTGAAAAGAACTATAAAATATAATTTGTGAAATTATTGTTTTATTTTCATAATATTTTAACTTTAAATTTATACTACAAATAAAACATTTCATTGCGACAACATATCTAGATGATCCAGTAATCATTTCACAACGGATAATATTGAATGTAAAAATTAATTTTTTTCTTTTAAGCATATGAATCGATGTTTTGAAATTTCAGTAACAATAAAAATTTGGCCCTATTTTCAGTCAAACGGAAAAATAATAACCGAAAATTATTATTTTTTTGATAATACAAAAAATTTTAGGATTCATAAAAATATTAATTTTTACATATAAATATCACATATAAAATATATAATTTTCATACTGAAATTAATCAAAATAATTTTTATTGATATTTTCTGAAGGGATCTGTGAAAATTGTCGGTACTCGTATATGTTTTGGACGCTTCATTGAAGGACTTTACATCCAAATTCAATATTTTACATTGAAATCTTTAGATTTGAATGAAGAAAAACCCTGAAAACTGATTAGATGAAATATTTAGTTGCTCTCAAATGAAGAACAAATCGTGAAAACTAATGATGATGATAGATGAAAACTGATAATGATAATGATGACTGAAATGAAATATCCAATGAATATCATAATTGATTCGTAATTTATATTCTGGCATTGTAAGGCGTTGCGTTTAAATTTGAAGACAAAACTGCTGATTTAAATAAAATGAATTTACAGACCAATCTGCTTTAGAGAATGTCCCGTCAATATCGCATAAAACTCACGCCATTTCAAATCAAAGTACAAAGATATCAGCTCGAATTATGTTACTTAACTGAACAGAACTAAACGAAAAACTTTATATTTACATAGATAACAAGTCCGTCTGCTTTTCAAAAATCTAGACTACACGCCATTCCATTTATATTTTATAGAATGGAACAAAATAGGATTATGATCTGTTAATAGATCGTCATGATTTTCAATATAATGAACCATTCCATTTATATTCTATAGAATGGAACAAGATAACATATTAAAAGATTATGATCCGTTAATAGATCGTCATGATCTTCGTTGTTGTTGTGACTAATGGCACCTGCCGTGGACAAGCTTCCCCTAAAACGATCAGCAGATTTTAAGCCTAAGAAATGCGTCTCTTTGTTTTACAAGTAGCGCCATCTAGGGGCCAAGGGTACGACTTAGCTACACACACGTCAAAACCCTTTTTAGGGGACGGACTACATTCAAGCAAAGTCATTCATTCATCTCAGATCGTGATTTAGACCTGAAGCAGAAAACGATCACCTCTGACCCAGTACCCCCAGTGATATTACTCTCGATATGGAGGACTTTGCGAGCACGAACAGATTTAACGAGTGCCAATCGCCTCACACTCGGGGAATCTTTTGGCCGGTCAGCTTCGAACCCGTAACCTAAGGAGTACGAGTCCAACGCTCTACCAACCAGGCCATCCCGGCTCCTATGGTCTTTAAAATAATGAACCATTCCATTTATATTCTATGGAATGAAACAAGAAAATATATTAAAAGATTATGATCTGTTAATAGATCGTCATGATCTTTAATATAATGAACGTGAATTTACAAAAAAAATGATATTGCTGAATTTTTATTTGTGCTGTTTTCTACGAGGAGGGAGGACGCATATTTTCATGATCTGGATTTCCTTTTACGTCACTCAGTTTCAAGTTTAAACATAGATTTCAACGTTACAAAACGTGCACTTGAGGACGTGGCGAGGAATGTTTGACGCTATCTGGCTGACATACCTGCGTTTCAGAAGTTACAATGTTGGCTGTACTCCCTCACGTTTTTGCACCGGCGTTCTTCTGTCAGAGCTAAGCTTTTTACGCTGGTAACTTATTATCTTGAAACCTGCACCTTCTGATAATGTGCCAGATACAACTAACGATCGGGTCTGAGAATAAAAAGAGCATACACATTATCATAAGAATTCAAGAAAGGGTTCCTCTTGTTGACAACATGAGTTAGAGAAAGGGTCATACTTCATAGTTCGTTAAAATTGAATTAGATGTTATGACTCAAGGTATATAAATGGTATATAATGCTTCTAACTAAGGATCTCGTTTTATTTAGGCTTCTTTCATAAGAATCACGAATCTTTATACATGAATCATATTTCAAAGTTAGTTGAATTAATGCAATAATTTTATAGATTCTGTTTATAAGTATGAGAATATTTACGATTTCTGCATTTTCATTTGCTAAAACACTTTCTGACGACCGATAGAACAAGTAGAGGTTTTCGGCTCTGAAAGAAATACTTCTGAAAAGCTAGTTTCGTTAAAAATCGAAGGCTTTTTAGCTATAAAAGCAATAGTTACAAAAAAATCAAATCATCAATTACTTTGCTTTTTGAAATACAGAAGAATTATAATTTTTTTGTGATATTAAAAATTGTCAAAAGACTCTATAATTACATAGATTAAAAATGAAGAATTAATTGAAATATTGTTGCCATTTAAGCATTCTTGTGAATCAGTAAAAATATACAAATTTTAGAGAAAATGGAACCATTAGTAGACGATATTTGTTTAAAGTAGTTATATTTCGTAAACAGAAAGGCTTTTTGAATTTCTAATAATTAGTTAGTTACCTCATACGAATCGGAATATCGGTTATATTTATATTCAGAGATATATTAGATATATTTTTTTGTGCATGATTTTTTCCAATTATAAAAATTAATGCGGTAGTATGTTAATTTTTTTATATCCACTCTGTTAATTGTTATATGATCTATCCTAACAAGGCGAATTTCTGACATGAATAGTTTTAGAAACCGCAAGATACAGCTTATCTTCATCACTCCACTTTTTATTTGTCATATAAATTGAATAAATATTAAACAGAACCCTTCTTAACTTTCAAAAATGAAAGAAAATCATATTTTTTTAAAATTTTTGAAGCAGTGCAAAATTTATTTCTATACAGAAATATTTTCGGAAGTTACAAGGAAATAGTTAATATTTAATAAATTAATATTCTTATTAACATTTTTTAAAATGCTCAAAGATATCCATTCCAAACTTTGAAAATTTTGAAAATTTGGTTGTAATGAGTTAAACACTCGAGGCTGTAGAGCACAATACACACACACAAGCACACTCATTTTTATTATTTTAGAGAATAAATGTAATTGAATTAAGAATTTGAACCTCAATATATTTCGAATCACTCAATGTTCATTGCTGTTTTGTTTATTCGGAATTTTTAACAAGTTTCAGGAATGAAATAATATTTTAGTTCAAATATCTTTATTCTTTTCGTTTCGTTTTCGAAGGTGAGAAAAATGTTACGTAATTCTCTTGGTAAAGTATTTTTAAATTATGGGAGAAATTGAAAACAATTGAATTCGTTTTATATATTTTTTTAAGTCTCATTACTTATCACTAAATTTAAAAAAAAGCAAATAATTCTATTTTTTCTATAAAATAATTTATCTTCAAACCATTGAAAGCTTTTACTTTGATGAAAATTATTTTAATTCATGCATTTGAGAATTCCTACAGATTAGAAATTTTAGAATATTCTCATTACATGTTTGACGCTTAGTTAAATTTCTATGAATATATATATCGTTATTTTTCTGAGATAATCTATCATTACTCTAAGAAACAGAATACGTATAATTATTTCTATGAAATAAGTATCAACTGTTTCTGTAACTTCTGTAAAGAAAAGTTGAATTCCGCGTACTTATCACTTGTATAGATAAATGTCCAATTCTCTTACTATCTTGTCTTTGATTACAGCTACTTTACTGAAATAAGTTTGTATTGGTGTCTCGTTCGATGTTAACCCTTAATAACCTAGAGTTTCAATTTTGATACCAATCTTTTAAACCGAATGTTCACATTACTATTAGTTTTTTTTATAGGTTGGCTGTACGTATTTTACTGTTGTGTAATATTCTTTCCAACGAAATTTTAAAAAAATCAAATGTCATTATTGTTTTATTTTATCTATGACATATTACTTGCGCGGCAAAGTGAACAAGTAAACACATTTTACTAAAAGTTTTGTTGAATATAAATTTGATATATTTTCTTTTTCTGAAGAATATAAATACTTTTGAGGTAAGTGAATATATTATTTTCGCTTTGAATCAATGTTTCGCATTATTTCATGCATAGGTATATCCGATTTCTTTATGGCGTTAATGCCTGAAGTATGAAAATTGATACCTGTTTTTTTTTCTAAATAAATATGTAAAATAAATATTGTGATATTTTTAGCTATTTTTCCCTTCATCTAGACCCTCAAGCAAACACAGTAATATTAAAAATAAATCACTTTCGTAAATCAGGCTACTAAGGGTTAAACAAAGCAATAGAAAATATTTGGGCAATGTTTCTAACCATTCTTTGACCAAATTCTTCACAATTAATTAACAAAATTTAAAATATAGTCTGCAAGTTTTAAAATGAAGGGCGACTGTTAGAAAATCTTTTAGCATTAAAAAGATTCTCATTAACATAAGTTTATGTTGTACAAGACCGTTTGTCTAGATTTAAAGAAATATAATACGAATATTTATATTGTCATTGTAAGAAATTTTTTACAAAAACGAAAGAAAGCTAAGTGCTTAAAAATAATGATTAAATTAAATTTCTACAGCTTCCAATGATTTGACATTAATGAATATTTTTTTAAATCCAAAGTACACGACGGAAAATATTGGATGAATATAGGATTGTAGATACATTTTCTGCTAAGCAAAATGCATGTAAAGATTAAAACTACCTGGTTTATTCCCTCGAAATTCCAACCATTTACTTCCGCTCGTTTTAGATTAATTTTGTTTTTCAGTGAGGGCGATCTTTTTTTACCTGCACACGTCGCTAATTACTTGTGATCTGATGAATTTTGTTTTCAAGGACACTAGGCTGGAAGCCAGGGGTGATGTTTAACGTCATACGATACGTTAAGATACTCCATTTATGTTTTTGTTGTTGGTCCTTGAGCCTAAAAATGTATGTCATGGGGTTGCAAGGTAAAATCAAGGTATTTAGAAGAAACCGTGCAAGCCACCACGTTTATATAAAATGAAAAAAAAAAATCTTTTTTTTGGGAGGGGTTCAGGAAATGGCGTCTTTTAAGAATAAAATGAATAAAAATTTCTTCAAATTAAAAAATTTATGCCCATGGCCTTTCCTTTTATTCAATCTGGAGAGATAGATGAAGTGATTAAATATGCGGGAATAATTAGATGAAAAGTTTATGAATTAAATGCGATGAATTTAAAGATGTTTAGAGCATTTTCATTAATAATGAGATTTCTCAAAATCAGTAAATTTTATTTTCTCACTAAAATAAGAAAATTCTTTTAGCTAAAAAAATAGAAAAATAAATTTGATTGTTTTAATCGTCAGCTCACTTTTTCTTCTCGAAAAGTGTTTATACATATTTTATATGAGAAAGAAAAAAAACATTACACATTTTTTTGAATTATTTCACAATACCTAAGCTCAATCTAATTCATAAACATTAAACTTTAAAATATCATTAATAAAATTATATAAATAACATTAGCAAATAAAGATTAATAAAATTTGAAATTGGTTTCAAATCGGTTATCTTGTGGCAAGATAAATTTGTGTAGGCCTTTTATTTGGCGATGAAGTTTAAAACTAAGTTGTTAGAGTATCTACAAGTCTGTTATAATGTTTAATTTTTTTATTAAATTAATAAAAATTATCTGATTTTTTTCTGTTTTCCAGCAAAATTTTAAAAAATTGCATTTCCACCTATAGTATAAGTTTTTGCTATTCAAAAACCGTCGTATAAAATGTATACTTCGTTATGATAGTGTACAATTATATTCAAGAAAAGAATTCCATAAAATGATCTTAATACCTTAAGTCAAACAATTAAAAAAATTCTTGATAAAATGAAATCCATGAGTAACTGGGAATGAAAATCCTCCTAAAAATACGCTTTGCAAATTATACAATTTGATTCGAACTTGAAAAGTGGTATTTGTTTACTTAATATCCATATATTTTTGTAGACAAAATTTATCGTCTGAAATTTTAAAAATGGTGAATCCCGAGATTAAATTCAAAATATTTATTACTTAATCATTTTTCATTATTAATTGTAAAGTTATTTTTAAATTTTTTTGTTTAAAAATATAATTTATAAAAATAAAGAATACTTAAAAAATACATTTGAAATTTGAACAAAGATGTTTTTTTATTATTATTCATATTTCAAGTTTTTCTTTTACTTCATAAAATAATTAATAATCCAAATTCCATAAACTTTAAATAAATTTAATTTTATTATTATTATTTTTCTTTTGTAATTAATTGGAATTAAAGTGAGTGATATAATCGTGCAATTCATAAATTAGCTCACTGATCCTATGCGAATTCTGAAATTTCATTCAAGTTATTGAATTTACCTAAGTAAAATGTTTATCATGATAAATCTTTATGAAAAGAGACTAGTTTTCGTCATATTTTTATTTTTATTTGGTCTTTACATGTTTTGAAAAAGAATTTTGCTAAGGAAATTATTTATGAAATAGTAGTATAATATTTGAATAACATTTCTTTAAAAAAATCGTTTAACATAAAATTAATTTTACTCAATATTTTATGCTGCGTTTTCACAGCAGAATAACATGGAAAAGATGTAGGATAGACTTGTGAAATCTCTTATTCTTTTTTTATAATCTAATCAAACAATACAAACGAATAAAAGATTAGAATGAAATCTGCTGTGAATATTTCAATGTATCATGTCAGAACCACATTTCTTGAACGGCCAAGCACCACGTGCTCGTGCAAGTTAAATTATATTTATATTCATTTTAATTCTTTCATTGAATGAGTCCCTTTAGTATTGCAAACGATCCAAAAAACTTTGTCTCGCATTGATTGTTAAAAAAATATCCCATTTCCTATTTATTTCATTCCATATATTCACGTGCTCAAAATGACGTTTTTCTAGATTTTTTTTGCTGTAGCCATTAACTTATTTTTTTAATCAGAGCTTTTGTAAATGTGATGGCAACGCGTTTTTAAAAGCTGATTTTTTGCTCATGCAGATAATTAAATTTTTATTTTTCCCCCACTGATTTTTGTTAACGCCAAAAACCTCATACCAAAAACAACACCATGTTCTGACATGATAATAAATATTCGAATTTAAACAGACTAGTATAAATTGATTCACCGTTTTCTAACTTATATATAATCCCAAGAGTTTTCTTTAAGCTAAAAATATACGTAATTAAATTTATTGAAATCGATAAAATATTTTTTTTTCTAATACTTACCACTGTCAAACTACAAAGTAGTTCGAATTTATTTTTAAAAACTCATGATAAAACGCTATTTATATATGTTGTAGCACTTCACAAAACACTTTTTATTTTACCCAATTTATTTTTAACTCAACGTTTGTGTTAAGAGTACGATAACCACCCACAATAAACCCTACTTTCCCATATCTGAGATAATAAGAAAAAAAAGGTAAGAAGGTTCATTTCCACCTCAGCTGACGATGAAAAATTCCACATGGCCCCTACTTCGTCACGGCACACGAAAGAACCAACAGAAGGTACAATGTTCCTTCAGTGGGGATGGTCTCGGATACTAAGTTCTCTCCTTCTTCATTGTCTGCCAATCTTTTTTGACAAAGGGCTTTTTTTAAATACCCCTGACTCCGATGGATCACAAAGCGTTTTAATTCAAAGTGCCGAGTCAGTATTTAGGTCAAATGTGCAGTCGTATTGGCTACGGCAGTATTCAAGGTGACGGGTCTTTTTCCGAAAGGTGTTCCGGGTCTGATTTTTCTTGAAGAAATTCGGCGTGGTTTCTATCTGTATGAGTGTGAAGTGTGACAAAAAAAAGCTGTATTTGGGATAATTTTTCAATGATTGTGCCATAAAAAGTGGATATATTTTTTTAAAAAAGGATACCCGAATTATCAATGGCATCATTCCAAGTATTTCATGGATTACCTGAAATGACACTTCTGTGTTTGAAATCGGAGTAGTCTTTTTGACAAAGGGTAGAGTAGAGTAAGTTAAATTTTTTTATATATATACAGTCAAGGATCTACTTCATGAAAGATCACTTTCTAAAACTAGTGTTAATAATAAATCAGGATGTTTCTCTATCTGATCTTTAAAATCTTAATCTCGTCATAGTTCATTAAAGAAATTTAAAATTAAAGTTGTTTTTAAACTTTTTCGTAAAGGCTTAAAATATATTTTTTAAAGGGCCTATTTCATAATTACAAATGCAATATTTTTTTACTCTGCAAATTTACTACTTATATAACTTTTCTCATTTCAAAAAGAGCTAAGAAAATATGATAAATATGATAAAATGATAAAAGTAAATATGATAAAAGTTAAATTTGTCTGAAATGGTTAATAAAACAGATTTTAACATTGATAAGTTGTAAATATTAATATAAAATATAAAGTTTAAAATGAAATCTGCTATGCATATTTCAATGTATCATGTCAGAATATCATTTCTTGAACGACCAGGCACCACGTGCTCCTGTAAATTCGATTATATTTTTATTCCTTTTAATCGTTTCATTGAATGAGTCACTTTAGTATTGCCAACGATCCAGAAAAAACTTTGTATCGGATTTATTGTTTAAAAAAATAGCTCATTTTTTACTTATTTCATATAATCAAATGCTCAAAAGGACATTTTTCTAGGTTTTAGTCCTTAATTTTTTTTTTTTTTAGTAAGAGATTTTGTAAATGGGATGGAATCACATTATTATAAGCTGATTTTTCGTGATGCTCGTGCAGATAATAAAATTTTTATTTTTCGCCAACAGATTAGAGTTAGAGTTAGTTACGGTAAGAGTTTAAATTAAATACTATGATAAATGATTATAATCAAGCAGGAAACAAATAATAATTTTTCCGAAGGATATATTAAATCTTCTTCTTTTAATTAATTATATTATTGCTGAGAAGAGGAAAAAATTCAATTCCAAAACAAATATTAAAATGAAATCTATATGCATATACATTGAAATATGCATATTTCAATGTATCATGTCAGATACATGAATATTTCAATGCATATTTCTATGTATTATGTCAGAACATCATTTCTTGAACGGTCAAGCACCACATGCTCGTGCGAGTTAATATAGTATTTTTATTCATTCGAATTATTTCATTGAAGGAGCTCCTTTAGTATTGCAAATGATCCGAAAAGACTTTGTCTCGCATTTATTGTTTTAAAAAAATATCCCATTTCCTATTTATTTCATTTCATGTAATCGCGTGCTCAAAATGACATTTTTCTAGGCTTTATTTGCTGTAGTCATTAACTTATTTTTTTTAAATCAGAGCTTTTGTAATTGCAATGGCAACAGTTATTAAAAGCTGATTTCTTCTTGCTCGTGCAAATAATAAAAATTTTATTTTTCGCCAACGGATTTTTGCTGACACCAAAAACATCATCCTCAAAACAGCATCATGTTCTGAAATGATAATATAGGAAAAAGTGAAATTATCATTTCTATTTCTTTCCTTTCCTTCGAATTTCCTTTGAAAGTCACAGTAGGGTAATAAAATATAATTTGAAGTCTTTTTTTATCGCCTAAGGTCTTTTTTTTCGTCTTTTTTTTATCGCCCTTTTTTGCCTCACAAGATGACTTCCGATTTAATGATATTTCTTTAAGTAGAGCTTTGAACTGATTGTTATTTTGTACCTATACATATGTATCATAAATTCAATCTACAACTTTTTTGCTACAAAGCAAAAAAATCCTAAAGTAGACGACAAATTTTGCAAATATGCATTCAGAAATTTTCACATACGAATTTTAGAATAGCTTTAATTACATAAATAGCTAAGCAATTGTCTCAAAATTGGATCTAATTCTTCATATATATATACATAAAATGAATATAAATAAAGAAAAAAAATAAACCATGTAAAATGCTACATGTAACTTTTTTAGCATTAGAGAGGGGTGTTGACAAGTGTTATTGTTTTCGAAACTATCTTAACTAAAGAACTATTATTAAGGTAGTTATAATTTTACTTTTATAATCACAATAAAGCATTTTGAAAAAATCTTTATTATCAAGAAATTTTAGGAATAAAGAAAAAACAATGGGAAAATTTGAGTGACTAACATTTTTTAAAACATCTGTATACATAAACACAAAAACAGTAATTTTGGAAATATTTCGTGATTTTCTTTGTAAAGTTTTTCTATGTTTTAGGGCTTAAAAATATTTGTTTTGTTACAATAACATATAGAAAAAAAAGGTTAAAATCTTATCTTTATATTTAAAATAGGTAGAATAAATCTCAACTTCCCTTATTTATAAAATCAATTTATTCTTCTTATCTCTTGTAAAAATATTCTACGAGATTCTAATTTCGATAGTGTGTTCGGGAAAGTTTCGTTAAATTGTTTTTTATATTTTGTTAAGAGTATTTAAAATTAAAATTTCAATAGCAAAATTTTTATTGTTTTATTTATTTATTTATTCTTAATAGAAAGGTTGGATCAATTTTAAAAGACAAAACTAATTTTTGTCATATTTCGAATTCATATAACGAATTTAGGAAAAAAAATGCAGATCATCTTGTATGAAGTACTAATATTCGTAATAAAAATAGAGAGAGTTTTCTTGTCATAAATATCAAACATAAGCTTTGCTAAAATTTATTTAGGATTTTTTTTCTAAAAACCTGCCAACAAAAGTTTAAATTAAATATTACGATAAATAATTATAATCAAGCTGGAAACAAATAATGGTTTTTCAGAAAGATATATTAAATTTTCTTTTTTTAATTAATTATATTATTGCTGAGAAGAGGTAAAAAATGCTATTCCAAAACAAAGATTAAAATGATATCTACTATGCATAATTCAGAGTATCTATGTCGGAACATCATTTCTTGAACGGCCAAGAACCACCTGCTCGTGCAAGTTAAATTATATTTTTAATCGTTTTAATGGCTTCATTGAATGAGTCACTTTAGTATTGCAAACGATCCAATAAACTTTGTCTCGCATTCATTGTTTAAAAAAATATCCCATTTCCTATTTATTTCATTTCGTATAATCACGTGCTCAAAATGACATTGCTCTAGGTTTTATTTGATGGAATCATTAACTTATTTTTTTAATAAGAGCTTTTG
>JAOUZG010031479.1:4466665-4477511 GCA_026289955.1 Argiope argentata | reverse complement strand
ACTAATTTAAGTCCTTAACCAATTTAAACCGGTATGAAATAATCACGAGACTTCTCTCTCGCTCTCCCACTAATGATAAAGTTCTGCTGGTCAGAATGTCACTGCGTGCGATATAGCAGTTACAAGTTAGTCATGAGTTTATTTTGAATCTTGTTTTCAACTATAAAGTGGCATATTGAAATCGTATTGCGAACGAAATTTAAAAACTTGCGGTTGAAAAACTCTATACTTCCTTTAAAGGCGTTTCTGTTGTTTGAATACTTTCATACCTGTCAAATAGAAAATTGTTGAATGTTACAGTAAATAAAATAATAATAACAATAAAATAAAAATAAAAAAAATTAAAAAATGAAACATACTGTAGCAAATTTCAAATTATCATATGAGAATATTATTATTTTTAAGTGATTATTTGTCTTAATTAATTTGTCATTAACCAGTTTAAACCGGTTTGAAATAATCACCTCTCTCTCTCTCTCTCTCTCTCTCTCTCTCTCTAATGATCATTTTTTAAAACTTTCGTTTTCAATTTTTCTAGCTAAAAAACAAAGTTTGGAGCTCAACCGATTTTAAGATTAAAAAACCCAGCCATTTCTACGAAAACTTCCCTATAACTGGAAGCTATTGTATATGCGGTAAAATCCAATGAACGTAATGCAGATGGATATTAAAATTATATTCTAATATCTACAGTATTGTGAGAAATCCGATTAGTAAGAATGTACTTATAATAACATTAAAGAGTAAATATAAGTCGTATTTTTACAAAATTACGATAATTAAAACTAAAAGAGAATTAATAATAATAACTAATAAATAATAAATAACAATAAAAAATTAAAACCAAACGATAATTTTAAGAATGCGCATACAATATCATTATAAGCGCATAAGAATAAATACGTCACTTTTTATAAAATGGCGATAGTTATAATATTAATAATAATAATAAATAATAAACAAACGATAATTTTCTAAAATTATTAATTATTAATTATTTAAAAGTAAGAAATCACAAACAAACTGGAAGATGACGTCATTTCATAGAAACGACAAACAAAAAGCAAATGATAATAAATTTAATTATATATTTCAACCGATACTGCCAAAACAAACCTCAATTGTTATGGATCAGGTGACTCGCTATCTACCAATGGAAAAACGAATATTTCTTGCCTGCAAATTTCGGGGACACCAAACCTCCTAAACAAAACAACATCATGTTCTCACATGATGGGAAGCTCTACACAACTCTGAACACCGTGACTGAGTGATTTTCGGCTTTTATACCAGTAAGGGAAGTTCCAGAATATATTTCTGAAGACGGAAAGAAATGTCCAGAACACTTTCTTTGGTAAACACAAAGAAAGATCCAGAATCTTCTGGAACACGAAATAAAGGATAACATTAATTAAGGAGTCAAATAAATATTTAAGTTAATTTTAAATCTTATTATCACTAGCGAGTTTCGAAATCCCAATCTCTCAATGGTGAGTTCAATGTGATGACCATTCAGCTATGGAGAATCGGTTGCGTCTTTTCATTGCAGCAAAACACAATTTGAAAATTTGTATCAAATTTTCAATAAAATCTATTAATAAGAAAATCGTTAGCCCGATTAAAACACAATAATAACAAAATAATGGAAGCCAGATATATGAGGCTTAGTGCACATATTTAACATCTATAATATAGATAGCAGCCAAATTTTAAGCCAAATCTGGCTATGAGTTGAATGATTAACGGTCGGTACTTTCAGATCTTGTAAACGTTATAACTCAAAAGCGCAATAACTGAAATATATCACATTTCTCACGATATTTTGTCATTACATGTGCAGTTTTGTGTCAAATTCTTGTTTCAATTGGTTGAGAAAAACGTGCCTAAACCACAAATTCGTTTTTGGATATATCAACGTATGCCAAGGATAAATCTCCAAATAACTCGCCAAGGATGAGATGATTGATTCAATAACAATTCAAAATTCATTATAAAGGTTAACATTTCGTAACTCTTGTACGCCAATGCCATGTATAGCGTTCTCTGGTATGAAAAGTTCATTATAGGGTACTCCCAAAAGTTTTGAAAGACTGGTCTCGTTGGTTTAAATACAAAATTTAAATAATTTAAAACCCATGTTTCAATTAAAATTCTTTCTTCACTTAATTAGTTTCATTTTTTAAAAAATATATATATTTGGAACCATTAAAACATTGAATCTCATATTATTTTTTAAAACCTCATTATATATTGAACTTTCTTACTGATATATTTGGAAAAAAATTCAGAAAATTTAGTAAATAGGTAATTTGGAAAGTAGTATATATATATATATATATATATATATATATATATATATCTTCCTCCTCTTTGGATGTTTTAACATATTTTGTGTTACTTTTCCGTTAGCCGGGAGTTAGCGAAAAATCGTCAAATAATATAGAATTCGCTTCAAATTTCTTGCACCGATTTTAAAGCGAAAAATCGCCAAATGATATAGAATTTCGCCAAATTTCTTTGGCAATTTTTCACTGGCGCTCGCCTAATGGAAAAGTAGCTATTTTGTTAATTGTGCCTCAAATAATTACAATATATGCATAAAGTATGCATGTCTAATTTTTTAAACTTTTTAATTTTATGAAGGGAAATGTGTTTATAATATTATTTTCTTCGATTTGCTACTCTTTCTAACTTGATTAATCGTATACTTTTAGGAACGGGATTTCGACATGCACGTGGCTTATTGTAGAGATGAACCTGAAGCTCAACACCTCCTTCAAGAAGGACCCCTTAAAGAATATTTTGATGTAAGAAGATATTGTTTCTAACTTTACCACAAAGAAATTAGTATCTGAAAATTTTCAATTTTAATTAAGATACTCATGCAAAAAACTAATTTAACCTATTAATTATTTATTTTTTTGTGAATTATTTGTACAAGATGAAAAATATTAATAAAAGGAACATTAACTGAATTTTTTTATTTAGAATATGTTTCAAAATATATATGCATACTTGTAAACTGATTTTAAACATTAACAAAGTGAAAATCATAAATAAACATAACATTTCAAATTACATTTTTTTTTCTTTTTTAGGAATTTAGTAGAAAGATTGATGATGAAAAATCACTTACAGAGCATTTGAAACTGCCTATACAAAGGATTAATGATTATCAGTTACTTTTGAAAGTAAGTCTGTATTAATAATAAAAGTACTGACATTGAATGTGAAATAAATGTATGGGGTTGCCCATTGAGCCTAGAACTTTTGAATTTGCCACAAGTATATTTTAGAATAGGGGAATTTCAACCAGAAATTTAATTCAATAAAAATTGAGCCAGAATTCGACGTTTCTCGTTTGGTATTTCTGAAAACAATATCTGAAAAAAGTAGTGGTCTCATAATAAAATTAAAAAAGAAAAGCTGATTTTGAAGTATATTTATTTTTCATAAAATCTTTTTTTGCGACTTAATTTTGATAATTTTTTTGAAAATATTTTACATATATTTCTAAAAGGCTTTTCATTAATACAATGAAATTTAAACTGTTTTTACTAATTTTACAGATACATAATTTCACACACTTCATCTGTTGAAGAAAGCTTTGATTAGCATTTCTTTGATCCATTGTATTTAAGAAATTTTCTGAGGCATTCATTTATCTGATTTCTCATATTCTTTGAAAATATCATAATAATTTTAAAAATTTTTTTTTAAATTTTTGTGAGATCTATTAACAATGCCTCACTCTTTTAAACAGTATATCTGACATGCTAAAAAATTGAATTTTTTTTATTGCGCTTCTAGGTAATATATCTGCCGTTCTCATCTAATAAAAGTAAATGCATAATACAGGGTGTCCAAAAAGTTCCCGTACTGATGATTTGTGAATTTATTTTACAAAAACAATATGTTTAAAAAGAATTATTTTTATGCTAATGATAAAAAGCACTTTTAACATAAATAAGAAAAAAATACTGAACTTACATTTATAATAAATGTTCAAAATGTCCACCCCTTTCTTGGAAACAAAGCTGAACTCGTTTGCGCATGTTTTTCGAAGCGCGTTTTAACATGCTAGGAGGGATTTCTTGTATCCTTTGGGTAATTGCGATTTTCAAATCATCTATTGTTTGAGGATCACCTTCATAAATTTCGTCCTTTAAATATCCCCACAGAAAAAAGTCCGGGATGGTCAGATCAGGGGATCGAGGTGGCCAAAGATTTTTTGAGATAAGTCGATCGCCGAAAAAAGCTTCAAGCTTGTCCATGGTTTCATTACTCGTATGGCAAAATTTAATATACTTGAAAAAAAATCATGAAAAATGATTTTTTTTAAAATTTGGAGTACGGGAACTTTTTGGACACCCGGTATAATTTAAATGTTGTAACCAACTGTGCATTTTAATTGGGAAGTAAAAATGGAAATTACATTGTTAAGAAACGAGCAATGCTAGAGTAGTTACAACGTTCATATAAATATTGATATCCTGTGTCCAGATTCTGTCAGGGAGTCCATGTGCGTAATATAAAGACCACTGAAAAAATAGGCTGAAGACTATAGTAATAACTCAATTTAATTTTCTATTATAGTTTGATAATAAAAAATATGGTCTGAAGGGAATAATTGGAATTATGAATATTAGGAGGATTTAATTTTAAATTGAAATACTTTAGACAGAATTTATTTGAAATCTAACACAACGTATATTATCTGCAAAGCATCTAGTAAACGAAGCGCAACTATAATTTTACATTTCTTTTCAAAAAATACAAAAATTAAGAGTACTTTTTTATTGAAAAACTGTTTTTATAAAATAAAATTTAGTGGAAAAAAGATCTTTCAGTTATTCTTAAAGTGGTTTCGTTCCAATTTACACTTTTTATGATTGATTATATAAGAATTGTAGTAGATTCTTATAATAACCATATATTTGGAGCTTTAAGTTTTTGCTTTGCTTTTAAGAATTCACATTATATTAAACACTCTGTTTTGTAATTTTAAAATTGGTATTATATAAAAATTTTCCGTTTATGTTACAAATATGTAAACGAAAATTATTATTAACTATATTATTATTTTTAAATATAATTTGCTGAGGGGGTAGGAATTAATATTTTTGCAATTGTTCAAAAGGTTTTAAAAAAATATTTTTTCAATCATTTATTTTTTACATTATGTAAAATTAACAACATTTAAAACTTTTATAAAATATTATTCGTTATTATATTCTTCTTGTTATTATTGTTTTGAATTCTTTGGGGCAGAAGAAATTTTCATTTCCAATTTCTTGCTTTAAAGATGGCAAAAATAACTAAATTGTAAAAATATTATAAATATTTCTTTTCTTTTTATATCAAACATTTGTTTATATTTTTCTCATAACTCTTTCCAAAAAAAAATCTTCCTTTATCTTATATTTAAGAAGTATTTTCCCAGCCAAAAAAAAAGAGTAATAAATGTTAAAAACATAAAGAAAAAGAAAAATTTTCTGCTATGGATATTCTTGCAAATTAAAATTTTTGTTGATATATATTATTTTCGTCTTTTTTACCTTTACTTTTTTTACCTTTCTAATATATTTAAAGGTAAAATATATTTCAAATATATTTTATCTTTCTAATATAATTTTACCTTTCTAATATACATGTCCTAAACACTACACTATAAACAGCCTTTTTTAATCAATGAAATTTTAAACAATTTAACTTAAATATTAATTATTGTTAATTTAAGCAATTTATTAATTATCCTTTTTTTCATTGTTTACGATAGCTATATCCAAGAAACGTTGTGGAGTTTTTAATAGTATTTTTAGGTTAAAAATCTTATTATTTACTGTTGTTTGTTGTTGTGTCAATTGGTACTTGTCATGGACAAGCCCGCTGCTGAGCCCAGCAGCAGATTTAAGACGAATGAAGCGTCTCTTGTATTTGAGTAGCTTCAACTAGGGCCAAGAGTACGACTTTGCTACACACTCACCACATTCGCTTGCACAACCCCTTTTTACAGGGGGGCACATTCACACATCTCACAGATAGCACACAGAAGAACAACCATGCCCGAACCGAGACTCGAACCCGGGACTTCCATTACTTGAGGAAGACGTGCAACCTCTGTGCCAGCAAGCCGGCTTTTTATTTACTAAAATTGCTATCTAATATTTGAATTTTCTACTCACTTCATAAATATTTCATTTCGATTTAATTTTTTTGTGTGTTTTCCAGGAACTCATAAAATACACAACCAGGTTAAGGGAAGATACCACCGACTTGGAAAAAGCTCACGACTTCATGCAGGCCATTCCGCAGCGCATTGCAGATTTGCAGTACATTAATTCCATTCAAGGATATAAAGGAAATATGCACAAGTTAGGAAGGATACTCAAACACGTGAGTCTCCCATTATCACTGACTGAAACTTTTGCAGCTTAAATAAATTTGTGAAAATGTGGTAGTTTTGACTATTCAAAGCAATCAGAAATTTGTTTCTTTTTCTTTTGCTTGAAGTGTGTCAAAGCTTTTCAATTTTTGATTTTAAACAATTGTAGAGTAGAAGAATGAAAAATATAGTGAGTTTTTTTTCCTTTTAATGGATAAATAATTTTGTACCTTTCCCCTGTTTGTATTAAAATAAAAAGAAAGAAAATTGAAATTTGTTATTTTAGACTAGCCGCCTTTGGCGACCAGTCGGTTCGCCAGTATTAATGCTCGCTAAAATTTTCATATAATATTTTATGTAGCTGTGTCTCATAACAGGTTTTTCACCAAAATATTTTTAAACCAAACAAATTTTGATAATCATGTAATTCATTTATAGTATTATTTAGTATAATTTTCTTCAGATGTTCTGTTCATTGTACTACTCATCTTTCTCTTTCTATCCGAGCAATGATTGTCTCGGAATTGATATTTTACTTAAATGGTGGAAGGAAAGGTTTAAAATTCTAAGTTTTTATAGAATAAGGAGATTCAAATTTTCATATATGTAAACACACTAAACAAATAAAGACACAATTGGTTTTCAAGAGATGCGAAAGTTTAAAAACAGCTTGGAAAATGCCGCGCACAGAGGAAATAATGGTGACACACACACACCCTTCTTTACTTTATTTTTCTCTTCTTTTTTTCTTTTCTTTCTACAAACCCTTTTTGCCCTCTGTTATTCTTTTTTTCTTTATTTATTACTTTATTATGACTTTATTTTGAGCAGACATAGATTCTCTCCATAAGAACCATCCTCGTGTCTTAACGAAAATATTAAAATAAAAATTAGCCGAATCAATCTAGCCGTTCTCTAGTTTTGCGCTTAGCAACGCATTTCGAGTTCCATTTTTATTAATAAAGATTTCGTATTATCATGTGAGAATATTATTATTTTTAAGGCAATTTTTGTATTACTTAATTTAAGTTTTTAACCTGTTTAAATTGGTTTTAAACAATTTTGTGACTATCAAAATACGCATAGGTCGACATATCGAGAATCAGGTTCATGACGGACAATCGTGCCAAGTTGTAACTTTTTGTTAATGATAAATCACCAAATGTGACGACCATCTTTACCATTTCCTAATAGCCCTAAAAGCGAATAATTGATGCTTCAAAAACGATAAATCGCCAATTTTCTGTACCTTCATTTTATGACTTCAAAAACCTCAAACCAATACAACATCATGCTCTCATACGATAAAAACAATTTAACAACAACGAAGGAATATGTAACAATGTCGCCATTGACTTAAACTTCTGAATTACAAATTAAATTTCTATTTTTAAATGATTTTTTGGAGATAAATTGTCAAATGAGACAACCTTCTGCATTATTTTCTAATAACCCTAAAAGTGACAAAGAAATGTCTCAGAAGCAATAAATCGCCAATTTGTTGCCAATTCACTTTGAGGCTCCAAAAACCTCAAATTAAAACATCATGATCTCACATGATAAAAAAAGGAAAAGATAAAAAAAATTAGAAATAATTGTCGATAATAACAACTTCCTGCTGTTGCCATTCTTGAGAAACTTATGATGGTTACAGAATTAAAATAAACCAGAATTAGACCAGAGCAGAATTAAAAAATAAAAAGGAAAATTAGAAATAGATCAATGAAGAATGAAGATTTGGTTGATTCTTACTTATCTCTATTTTCTTTTTTCTCTGTTTGCTTATGTATCCTAATATAAATGCGGCTCAACTGACTAAATCTGTTATTTTTACCATAAAATATGACAAAAATCAAAATTTTACCTGTTAAAAAATTATTAAATTTTGTTACATTTTCAAGAAATGCAAGGAATTTAAAATATCTTAATTACGTAGAAGATATCTGTATTGTCACTACGTTATTATGTGCCATGTTTGTCATTACGTTATTGTGTGCCTGTTTTGTCACTACGTTATTATGTTATTTTTATGCCATATTTTTTAATTATTTTTATGCCAAATTTTTTTTATTACTTTATGCCATAATTTTCAATTATCTTTTTTTAATGCCACAATTTTATCATTTCAGAACATGATATTGTTTTGAGAATGAGGTTTTCTGGCGTCAACAAAAATCCGTAGGCGAAAAATAAAAATTTTACTATCTGCATGAGCATCTCTAAAAAAAAAGCCTTTAATAACGTGTTGCCATCGCATTTACAAAAGCTCTGATTTTTAAAACAATAAGTTCATGACTACAGCAAATAAAACGCAGAAAAATGTCATTTTTGGCACGTAATTATATGAAAAGAAATAAATAGGAAATGTGATATTTTTTAAAACAATCAATGCGAGACAAAGTTTTTCGGATCGTGTGCAATACTAAAGTGATTCATTCGATGAAACCATTAAAATGAATAAAAATATAATTTAACTCACACGAGCACGTGGTGCTTGGCCGTTCGAGAAATGATGTTCTGACATGATACATTGAAATATGAATGGTAGATTTCATTTTGAACTTTTTTTATTTTTCTTTTTACGATTGGTAAGAAACATGAGTAAAAATTATTATCTTGATTTATGCGTTTATATTTCTGAATGAAATATCCCCTGAGGGTTTAGGAATGCTATTTTTTTTTAGAAATTATGGTCTCAAAATTTTAGAAATTATGCTCTCACATGATATATTGGAATATGCATAGCAGATTTCATTTTAATCTTTACTTTTATTATTTTGTATGCCATAATTTAATTGATAAATTGTTTTCATCATTTTTAACGAACTATCTTATTTTTTAAAAAAAACTTTCGTAACATATATTTCAATAAAATCGATTATAATTATTTTTTAAACATAATTTAAAAAATATTCACTGAATTGAGGATCATTTGTAATATAATTATTTTTTTTTCTTTGTTTCGTCCAGGATTGGTTTGAAGTAACAGATGGCAACAACTTACGCAGGGAGAGGTTCCTCTTCTTGTTTAAAGGAAGGATCTTCATTACTGACCACAAACGTGTGGGTAGCACTCGCTCCATATATCTAGTCAAATACGTCATAAAAGTAAGTGGACAGTATTTGGTGTTATTTTCTGACTGCTAAATACGTAACCCAAGAATTTTGCCACTTATTTTATCTTAGTAAGTGGATAAAACTGTATCTTGTGTGTTTGAAGTCCCCAAAGTCATCCAAAAGTGCAGTTTTCAAGAAGGAAATCAAAATCTCAGCACCCAAATGGACGCTGCAGATTTCTGACTCTACATTGATTGTTTATATGCTTATACAAGCCATATAGATGTTCTCAATGTAATTTGTCAATTTTTTTCTCCTTTTTAGTTAGTAATCTAATTTCCATTTAAGTTCAACCCATAGTCGTCATTTGTTTAAATAACTGGTTTTTTTTTTGTATCAAATTTCTGATTTTAAATCGAATATAAAAAAGACAAGAAAACACATATTTTCACAAAAGAATCAATAGAAAGGGCACCTTTTCGCCAAAATTGTATATTTTGTAATTATCAGTCATAAATACCATTCAAGGCATTCCTGTTTTACACAAGTCCACATTTTCTCTCCGTGGAGATAGGGGTCATCATTATAAGGGAATGTATCAAAAACTATTAAGAATACCACTCTCACTGGTTTAACAGATTTTTTTAAGCCTCCGTCATTCAATAAAACTATTTTGAAATTTAAAAAAAACCGTAAAAAATTATAATCTATCCACATCCTGAAGTCTTTAATGATGAAGAATAAACACACACACACACACACACACACACACACACACACACGCACGCACGCACGCACGCACACACACACACACACACACACACACACACACACAATGATATTTTAAACTCTTAATTTAAACCTTAATTAATTTCCAATTTCAGTTTCCCATGGTAACCTCATTCTAAAATATTCTCTTATTTCCCGATCCATTCCACTTGTTTTAGTTAATTAGTTCCACAGAAGCCGTGTAAAATTACTGAATCGGCCAGAAACCACAGATTCTCACTGTCAGTGAGAGAGACGAAAATCATCTAGTCAAGCACATTCCTTTAAAAAGATCCCTGTCATTCCCTTACCTTACATCCGCGTGTGTCCAGGAAACACCCATCGAAATCTAATTGTACATAAGCAATATGAAAAATATTTTCCCTATCAAAATCTTAAGGTATTCAAGTCCAGGGATAATGATTTCCCACCCATCTTTGCGCTTCTGCTTTTCTGCTGCGCTGTGTACGGACGCGCCTTGTCCATCAGCTTATAAATAATGACTGCTTCCCGTGATGGAATAAAACGAACTTAAAAATTCAGCCTGTCTTCTCCATGATTTCGCCCACGACTCAGCTATCTGCTCTCATCCATATATATATATATATATATATATATATATATATATATCTATTC
>JAOUZG010031479.1:4435177-4457230 GCA_026289955.1 Argiope argentata | reverse complement strand
CATCCTGTATATGATAAAGCGAAATAAAGAATACTGGGTACCCGTAACAGTTTTGAAATTAGATGTTGAAGCCCGACTAGAGTGGACATCCTGTATATGATAAAGCGAAATAAAGAATACAAGATACCCGTAACAGTTTTGAAATTAGATGTTGAAGCCCGATTAGAGTGGACATCCTGTATATGATAAAGCAAAATAAAGAATACTGGGTACCCGTAACAGTCTTGAAATTAGGTGTTGAACCTAGAATAGAGTGGGTATCCTGTATATGATAGAATTAAGAATACAGGAACAATTTCACTGATTTATCGGCAAAATATCTTGGTTTTTTGAAGGTAGATTTAATGACAAAAGCGATACCTTTATGACTATAATATAAGAACAGAACAAAACTAAAATATTTGATTTCACTTATGTAAGGAATGAAGTATTTTAACATTAGAATACATTTGATGAAGTAACCAATTAACTTTCTGTTAATTAAATTTGTTGTTTTTTCTTCATTAAAAACGAAAAGGTATCAATGAATACTTCTTAAACAAACAATTAACATCTCTTGTAAAAGAACGAAACATATTATTTTCAAATGAATTTCAGTAGAGAGATTAATATTATTATTTGTGTTATGGTATTTAAATTAACAATCTCTCTTGAGCGCTACTGTGATTAACCATACTAAGCGCTAAATTGCTGAGTAACTTATGTAATATGTTGAATATACAAATATTAATACTACTGCTGCTTGCTTTTTTTTCAACTGACGTGCATGTCCATCCCTATGACTTATAGATTTTCACTCTGCGCTGGACGACGAGCCGTCCCTGTGCCTCACGGCCTCCGAACAGGAGTCCGGGGGTCCTGGCCGACCCCGATTCACGGTGCCCTTGAAAGCAGTCACCTGTGCCGGTAAGTCCAAAACAAAGGTGTTCCCCCCTCAAACATCACCACCTGTGCTCTTTCCCTTTCTGGCTTCTGACACCAGCATAGTGGATAATACATAGGGCTTTCTAATTACGATATTATAATTTTGATACGATTACGATATACGATTTTGATACTAATTACGATATAATAATTTTGGAAATTTTGAAGGAAATTTCTATAAATTTATGAAGCTAGTTTAAAGTAATTTTACGAAAAGAAAAGCTTTAAGAAAAACAAGTAATATAAGAAAAAAATTTAAGTCGATTCATACATACGTCAACAAAGAAAGATTTTATTTTAGATACTTTTTATTAAATAATTACGATTAATACAAATAATTTATCAAAAAATTATACCTGGCCAAAACAAAATTAAGTTTCAATATCCATTGAAAATAAATCAGAACAGATTCAGAACACACTCAATTGGCATCGAAATTGAATTTTCAACGGCAATTCAGGATTAAACGCCAATTGAGGCAACATAAATGATTAAATTTTCTATGCTAGTTGGGTAACGCAATACTGATTAGAAATTTTTAATTTTCTATATTCTATACTATTTTGATTTTAAAGTACTCCAAAACGAATCTGAAAAATCGATTAATTAGCAATGTTTAATTTTAAACGCATTAAACATTAAGAAAATAAACAGAATGATTTGAAATAATAATCGGTCGAAAACGTGTTCAGCCTAACCTCATTAATGTGAGGAAAAAACAAACAGGATTCCTTACTTTTTTTCAGTAAGGAAATGAAGATTTTTGGCGGAGAAGTTATTTTTAATTAATTAATAACAAATTAATGAATTAATATTTGAAGAAACTGTAATAACATGAAATGTTATCCACCACAAGTTTTAAAAAGTTTGCTTGAACTTGAGTGGATAAATAAAAAGTATTTTACTAACGATTTAAAATTTAAATTATATATATATATATATATATATATATATATATGGAGAGTGTCAGCTAATAGTAGGAATTGAAAAAAAAACTTAATGTATATAGCGAACAAAGATGTTCAGTAGCATTGTAATCTATGGAGCTTGTTAAAAAATAATGTCAATTCTAAAGTTCCTTAATCACAAATGTTTAGTAGATGAAAGGCAATTACATCTATATACAGAATGAATGCAAGGAATTTTAAGGCTTAGCAAATAAAATGAAGTGAACACAATGGGCTTTCCGTTTCTCGCCAAATTTATCAATTATTTTCCAGTGTTCCAAATGCTGATTTAATCATTGCGCAATCTGCATTGATATATTTATTAGTTGCGACACATTGAATGTTTAAGTTTTATGGGTTTGTTATCAAAAATATCTACCTGTTAAGCTAATAAATATTACAGAGATGTAATAGAGTCAAATACTTTTGCACCCTTGTCTCAAAGCATAACCACTCTGATATGTTTGAGGTTTTTAACAAAAATTATTTTCATTTACAACCAACACAGCCTTCTAAATTACTCCAATCTAACGCAAAGAAAGCTTGACTAAAAATGAATTTCATTTCAGAAAATAAATGTTTATTGATAGGATATGCCAGAAATGTACTGGAAAAAACGATATACTAACGATTATTCACAACTCCTTCTAATCCCTATGCATTTAACAAAAACTACTCTTTACAATAAAAAAAAGGCTTACGAAATAGTATATAAAAGCTCAGTTAATTTTATATGAAATTGGGTACTTATGCATTATACCATCCTCGCCAACGATCACCAACGGTTTAATAACTCATTGGTGACTGATTTAAATTTGGAGATAAAGATCAACGGATTACACCATTGACGGATTGCCATAATTGATGGTTTAGTAACTCATTGGCGACGACTTCAAAATTAGTGATAAAGTTAGACGGTATAATACGAAAGTACCTGAAATTGTATGTTGTTATAATTTTCAAAACTTTGTATCGCCAAATTTTTAGTTATAAAAAGAAAGGTGAATTTCGTAGCCAATTATATGAATAAAGAAATTCCAAGATTCAGTTAAAAACAAGAAAATTTCTAATTCTTCAATAAATAAATTTATTATTTCCATTAATTCAACTTGAAAAGATCTATTAATAAAACATGAAAGTACCTATTAATGAAACAAACTTTTAAATTTTGTATTAAAGTAAAATATTACAAAATTTAGAGATTTGTTTTCTATGCTTATTTGATTAAAAATATAATTTAATAATTGATATAATTAATTTATTAATTACAAATTTTATGCATCTTACCGTATATATTAAATGATATGACTTACAATAGTTTTTATTCCTTTTACGACAGTTTCTTATACGAATAATTAAAATAACGATAAAGCTTAAAGTATTCATTGTTAAAACTTCCTCATAAGTTTTTTTAAACATTTTTTGTCAGCCAGAATTCTCAATACTCACTTAAGAGAGAAGCTTCATATGATGAAAACTTCCTGTGACATATGTATCTTATAACGAAAGATACATACGATTCTAAAATATACGTTTCATTAATATAAATCTACTGTTAATTTTAAATTTGAAAACGTATTTTATCGAATGATTTGCTACTTTTAAGTTGTATAATTAGAAAGATTCGTATTTTGACCATTAAAAAATTAAATTTATTTGAGAAATTATATTTACGAAGAAATTTACTTTGCGCAAAAAACTCTAAAACGGACAACTGATTAGTGCTAAAATAGAAAAAAAATACATATTAAAATAAAATGTCACTATAAAATAGCAGAAAATTTAGTTTAAAAATGAATATTTTTAGCATTCCAATTAAATATTTTTTTATAAATTATTCTATACTGAAATATCACATATTGAATAATACGTACTAATATTCAATTCATTTTTTTTATATTTCAAGCAATAAATATTAAGAAATGGTCATTTACTCGTAGCTAAACGACTTCTTCAGTCACATATTGAAATTATTAGAATGAATAAAATAATTTCAAAACCATCCGAAAACATTAAAAAATAATTTAAAGAATCTTTTAAAAATTCGTTATACGATAATTGTCAATATCCTTCTGCTAGAATAAAAAAAGACAATTTCAATTATTTTAATTTAAAGTTAATCATCCGGTTTTTCCAATTTGTATTATAAAAACTATTGCGCAATTAGAGTAGAAACATTATACGCCAATTCAAGAAATAATTCCAATATTCTAAAATGTTTGACCTCTAAAAAGAAATTGAAACTATTCTGCTGCTTTCAGCATAAGTTAATAATTGTTCAATACTAACGTGGCTATTTTAACTTTCTTAACTATTATTTTATTATTATAATGAGAAATTACACAGCTAACACATCTAATAATTTTGCAGAAATTTCTTTACATGAATAAAACGGCTGAGAGCTGATTAAGAACAATATAATTTTCTTATTAAATTAAAGACAATAAAGCATTAATATAATTTGTTGATAATGTGTATATTATAGTTACATTACTTGAAAAATAAGCTGCTATTTCATATCGTGAGATATTCAATTCGTTACTTAAATTTAAGGGCAAGTTTACACATAAATTTTTATTTATATCCTCGTTTAACTTTATACTGTGTTTGAAAACCATGGAAAAATACAAATAACCAATTGAAAAAAGAAAAAAACTTATTTCATTTTTATCAAGTATTTAAAATATTTCTTAAAAAATGTTTCTTTTTGTCTAACAACAAACGATTCTCAAAAATATAAATAAATTCTTGCAAATAGTAGTTTATTGAGGAATTCATTTTTTGAAAGGGAATGTGTTTTAAATAGAAATTACGACTGTTACTTTAGTCACCATATAACAATAATTAAACTTGTTTATATTTTTTCTCGTTTATTTGAAGATCCTTTTTGATTATTTGAGTGAATTTTAACGTAAGACACCCTAGAATATTTTTACTTTTGCTATTTGCAATGACTGTGTAAAACAAGTAATATAAAAAAAATTAAAAGTCAATCCTCACTTAGGTCAGCAAAGAAATTTTTTATTTTTATTCCTTTTTATTAAATAATGACAATTAATATAAATAATATATTAAAAAAATATTGATTTTAGCAAGAGTTGAACTCGCATTCTTCACCTTCACGTACTGCAATCCTTTCATTTTACTGATTGAGCTACTACCTGTTGTTCTCAATTTTCATTACAAACTGCTAAAACTCTATTTAAAGTATTAAAAATTAATTAAATTTAATTAATGAATTAATATTTAAAAAATGTGTATTAACATCAAATGTCATCTACTGCAAATTTAAAAAAATGCATTTGGACTTAAGTGAATAAATAAAAATTATTTTAGCAACGATTGAAAATTTGAACAAGATATGTATAAATAGGTAGAGTATGAGCTAATAGTAGGAATTGAGTGAAAAATAGCAATATAATAAATACTATACAGACATTTAGATGTTTTTCGGAACATATACTATATTTTTCTACCTTTTTAACTACATAATTAAATTAAAATATAAGAACTCGAAATCTTCGAACTTGTCCACCTGATATAGAAAATATAATTACAGTAGGTTTTGTAATTATTGTTAAGAAACGGTTTTGTACTGTTTTAAATATCAAGTCATTGAGCTCGTAGGTAAATTAATTATATGACTAATAAATTTTTCACTCAAATAACACAAATTAAGCAAATCTCAAATTTCATTTATGAATAAATTTTTTGAGCTGTCGGAATTTATTGTAGTTATTTCTTGTTCTGTTATTTGGAAACAAACTAATCACATTTGAACATAGTTACTCTAATTAAATCTTTGATTTAAGGACTTTCATTAAAAAAATTTCCATTAAAGCAAGTCATTAACAGATATCTAAACACTTGATTTTATTAAAAAATTTATTTGATTTGATTTAGTTTTATAACTATATTTGTCTACACTTGTGAATGTTATTTTCTCCTTATTGGTATAATTACACATAGAAGAAAGATTTACTATTTAACAATTAATATCCCCATATTAATACTGCTACACAAAGGAAAGTCCGTACCAATATTTAATTTATCGAATTATGAAAAATGTATTCTTCTTGAGTTATCGTGAAATTTAATGAAAACTTTAATAATCAATTTTAACATTCTAAATCGCTACAAATCTTTTTTATATCTTTTAAATAGACTCTTTATTTTCACCATAGATACGACATGCATTTTAATTTAAGTTCTATACAAGAGAAAAAAAAATGACATAAAAATTTAAATTTGACATAAAGGCAGTCCTGGTGACCCTGTTGTTGTTGTTACTTATGGCACTTGCCATAGATAAGCTCCCACTGATACGATCAGCAGATTTTAAACATTTTAAGCCTAAGATGTGCGTTTCTTTGTTTTGCAAGTAGCGCCATCTAGAGTCAAGAATAAGACTTAGCTACTCACACGTCACAACCCTTTTTAGGGGACGGATTCCATTCATGCAAATTCATTCATCTCAGGTCGTAATTTAGATCTGGACCAGAGAACGATCACCTCTGATCCAGTACCCCCAGTGATATTACTCTCGACATGGAGGACTTTGCGACCACGACATGTTTATCTAGTGCCACCCACACGCTCGTGGAATCTTTTGGCCGGTGAGCTTCGAACCCGTAACCTATGTAGTACGGGTCTAACGCTCTACCAACCAGGCTATACAGGCTCCTAAACCAATACACCACTTAGCTAAACAAATTCTAATCTTATATAAATTTTGATTTGAATCATGAATTCTATAAAAAGGAATCTTGTTGTTGTTACAAATGGCACATACCATGGACAAGCACGTTGACTGCCGTCGGAGATTTTAAGCCGAATGAGCGTCTCTTGTTTTTGAAGTAGCACTAACTAGGGCCAAGAGTACAATTTAGCTATACACGAATCACATTCGATTGCACAACCCCTTTATACAGGGTGGCACAGTCACAGACAGTACACAGAAGAACAACCATACCCAAACCGGGGCTCGAATCCGAGACGCTCGTGAATGAGGAAGACGCGCTACCTGGTGCGAGTGCAGTTTAACCCTTGCTTGACGCACTTTTCAAAAATCGCGAACTCGCCAACCATGAATCACAGACAAGAGCACAGGTCAGATCTTCCGACCAAGAAGAAAGGTAATCTCGGTTTGCCATAATCAAAAGAACAAGGTTGCCAGCATTAGCATATTATAGCCAACTTGGCGAGGAAAAGGATTAAACTACATATTAACCACGCTACCTTTGTGCCAGAACGCCTACATAGACATCTCTTTCTTTAGGAATGATTCTAAGCATTTATTTAAATACTGATGAAATAAATTACGAACAAAATTAAGGATTAAGTAGTGTCTTTTATAAGAAAAGAATAAATTCATTCTTATTGAATCAATATAAAGACGAATAATCAAATTTTATCACTCTCTATATATTTTCATCCGTAATTTCAGATTAGCAAATGAACAACCTATCGTTTTGTTTTATTGCAGAGGGCGTCGAAGCTGTCCTGGAGTGCGAAGTTTGTGCCTCTCCTGATGCAACAGTGGCTTGGTTGAAAGATAATTCTCCTCTGACGTCCTCCCAGAGGGCCATTTTGGAGGCAGATGGTGGAAAGCATCGCCTCCTGATAAAGAAAACAGAATGCGTGGATTCCGGCCTCTACACCATCATAGCGTCCAATGTCCAGGGCACAACTTCCTGCAGCGCTCCCCTGACCGTCAGCTCTGGTGAGTCGACGGTATACAATCCCCAAACTATGCTCGACTGAGAAATTATTAAAAACCAAATAGTTTTTTTCTTTATACATTAATCGTCTTTGACAAACAATTTCTGGTACTTTACTCAACGCCAACGGTTTAGTAACTTATTGGCGACTGATTTAAATTTGGCGATAAACCGTTTACGTCAACGAAACCAACAAAATGGTGGACGTCAGTTATAGATATAATATAACCACCTAACAGGCACTTCATAATGTTTGGTGGTAAAAACAGACCATATAACAAAATATTTCAATTTATTAGAATAACCAAGCAATAGTTAATAATTTCAATGCTTTCATTGTTTCACAGATGGAATAAATAACTTGTTTAATAAATTGAAATGAAAGAATTCATAAGCTTTTGGGGATTATAGCCTTTGTTGCTCCATATCGCATAATATTTAAATTCAAGATTCAAGAATTCATAAGCAAATTTAGGTATTTACGTATTAGAACGTTTTACGCCAACGCTCGCAAACAGTTTAGTAACTCTTTGGCGCCGAATTCAAATTTGGCGATAAACCGTCGACGTCAACGAAACCAACAAAATGGTGGACGGCAGTTAAGGTTTGAACAATTTTTTTAAATATTGGACGTTTTTTTGCCTTTATTGGTGGTTTAACAACTCATTGGCGACGCCTTCAAGTTTGACGATAAAGATTAACAGTATAATACGTAAGTGCTGGAAAGTATTAACATTAAAATGTGTATTTTTAACATAGCACATTTTACACAACATGTGTATGTTAAAACAAATACAATTTGTTTACATTGTATACCTGAAATAAAGCAAAACCGCAAATAAAGTTCGTATTTCGTTAAAAATAAGTCAATCAACTTTATTTATCCATCGAGATCGAGATAGCTATAACAGTATTATACGCATAATTTTTAAACTTTTAATTAAAAGGAAATTACAGTTTGCCAACAATTATAATATAATACATTGGCGATTCAATGCCGACTGGGGCATCGCAAATGCATGAATTTTATAAGCAATTTGGGATAACGCAATTACAAATGAGAAATATTTAATTTCCTTTATTTTGTTTTATTTTAATTCGAAATTACTTCAAAGTGCATCCGAAGTATCGATTAATTAACAATGTCTAATTTTAAATGCATTAAACAATAAGAAAAATTCTTTGGAATAATTGGTCGAAAACATGTTAAGCCTAACTTCATTAACGTAGGGAAAAAACAAACTGGATTCTTTACTTATTTGGTGAGGGAGAAACGAAGATTTGTGGCAAGAAAGTTAGTTTTCAATTAATAAAAAATTAATCACCCAATTAACCGGAATAAACTGTAGCCTATGTCCTATTCTAGACTATAATCTATCTCTGTGCTAAATTTCATCCAATTTCCTTCAGTTGTTCTAGCGTGATTGACTAACATCATCCATCCAAACTTTCACATTTATAATAGTAATATATATTATTATTTAATATTAATCGTTCTCCTAATGATTAATATCTAAATAATAATAAATAGTTTTAATTAAAAGTTGACATTAAAAAACCACCAAAAATACATTTATTTTACAAACCGCATATATAACATATAGACCCATACACTTGATAACAACTCTCATTTCTACAACTTAGAAAAATAATCTTTAAAAATAAAAATCTTCGCAAACACAAACAATTTATTACTAGAATACATACAAAGTATTCTAGTAATAGAATACTGAATTACTAAATAATAAGATTACTTACCTAATTTTTAATATAAAATTCCTCGTTAAAATTGGCATATCATTCCTTAAGCATTGCTATATATGAGAGTTTAATTGATGAAAATTAACTTACGTGATGTTAACATGGGAAAATCATCGCTAAATATAAGCATTAGCATTAAAGAAGTGAAGATAGCAGTATTGACAATAGTCTTATAGGAAGTTATGACGGAAAACAGGTACTTACGTATTAGACCGTAGACGCCAACAGTCGCCAATTAATAACTCATAGCCGACAGATTCAAATTCGGCGATAAATCTTCGGCGCCAACGAAACCAACAAAATGACGGAAGGCAGTTAAGGTTTGAAAATTTTTTTAAATATTGGACGTTTTTTTGCCTTTATTGGCGTCTTAGCAACTCATTGGCGACGTCTTCAAATTTGGCGATACAGATCAATGGTGTAATACGTAAATACTGGAAAATATTAACATTAAAATGTGTATTTGGAAATTTGCATAATAATTTTTAAAAAAATTTAAATTATTACATACTTATTCGTAAATTATATTGATATCTGAATTATTTTCAAACTTTTTTTTTTCCAAATTTATTTTAATAAAGCATCATTGTTACATTCTTTTTTTTTCTTCCAGCCCCTGATACTTTGCCACCTACAACCCCTGGTGGGAGTCCGATGTCATATGGACCTATCTTCAGAGAGAAACTTCGGGACACTGAATTACAGGAGGGCACAGACTTCAGGATCTGTGTTATTGTTGAAGGCGAGCCAAAATCTGAGCTGAAGTTGTAAGTGTGTGCGAAATGAAACTCCCGATTATTTGTACTCAAGATCTGTACAACAAATTAAACACTCTTTCTTATTTTTACATTAAACTAGCTGCCTTCGGCGACCAGCTATTCTCCCCCACCCCCCTCAAACAATGCATTTAAAATAAATAGTAAAATTAAAGAGACATTCATATCTAATAATATATCGAATTTGCCAGTGTTTATTTTACGTGAAGTTAATATTATCAATGATCACATATAGATCAAATGAATGCCGGCTCTCTGGCTCAGAGGTAGCGCGTCTCCCTCAAGTTCTGGGAGTCCCGGGTTCTAGTCCCGGTTCGGGCATGGTTGTTCTTCTGTGTGCTATCTGTGAGTTGTGTAATTGTGCCCCCCCCCTGTAAAAATGGGCTGTGCCCTCAAATGTGGTGAGTGTGTAGCTAAGTCGTACTCTTTGCCCTAAGTTGGCGCTACTTCAGAAATAAGAGACGCTCCTTTTGGTTTAAATCTGCTGCTGTATCAACGGGGAATTTTTGGAATTTTTTTAGGTCTAAGTAGCACCTGAGGTTTTGGATGGTGAACTGTCTCATTTAGATTTCCCCATGGGAAATGTATTAAGTAATCTTGATTTTTCGATTTATCTCAAAAATGAAGGGAAAAAAGAAATTTGATGGCCCAATGATGACAAATCTATAAGTCGTGGAGTTTTATTATTTATTACAAGCTATCAAAAATTGACAAAACTTTCGAATTCGGATCTAGGCTAGTATTAGACTTCTGGTTCATTGGCACTTTCCTCATTATTTTAAATATATAGAAGCCCTATTATTTAAAATTTGATGATTATTGCTTTGATATGGATAGACGTTCATTATTTTTGAAATAGGAAAATGCAGAATATTTCTTAGTAATGAAAATTGTCATCTAGTTATAAAGACCAACATAAGAGTGTTTAAACTTCAATTTATAAAATAAACGAAAATAAAGTTATCTTATGATGTCAAAATAGATATAACTAAATTTGTTATGACAACAAATTTCACTATATCTATTTTGACCATCATAACATACTTTATGTTTAGTTTTTTCTCTGAACTTAAATATTATATTTTTTATGAAATTATTTATATATATTTGTCTGCAATGCCATTTCTTAAAAATGAAAACTTGAATAGTCAATCGTGAGAAGTTCCTGATTTTGGTCAACAGTTTTAGAATCGCTAGTTTTACTAAATAATAAAAGTTAAAAAAAAGGGAGAAAATAGTAGGAAACTAAAGAAATGCTTCGCTGGTCGCTTGTTAATGATGACAATTGGTCGATATTTATAGCACATGTAAATGATATTTGTTAGCGTTTTTTTTCCATTCAGCTATAACAAATTTAAAAGAATATTTCTAAATAAAATAGCAATTTTTCTTCTTTGATTACCAAGAAAAGTTTAAGCTAAGTTATCATTTTTCTGTATAATATAATGTAAAAAAGTATTATTCATTGTTTCTTCGGACTAAATTAGCTTCAAATAAAAATTAAAATGAAAT
The DNA here is from genome assembly GCA_026289955.1 of Argiope argentata. Taxonomy (NCBI): domain Eukaryota; kingdom Metazoa; phylum Arthropoda; class Arachnida; order Araneae; family Araneidae; genus Argiope; species Argiope argentata. The sequence goes on along the minus strand of JAOUZG010031479.1, from coordinate 4,445,590 downwards.
CTGCTATGCATATTTCAATGTATCATGTCAGAACATCATTTCTCGAACAGCCAAGCTCCACGTGCTCGTGCGAGTTAAATCATATTTTTATTCATCTTAATGGTTTCATTGAATGAGTCACTTTAGTATTGCAAACGATCTAAAAAAACGTTGTCTCGCATTTATTGTTTTTAAAAAATATCACATTTCCTATTTATTTCATTTCGTATAATCACGTGCTCAAAATGACATTTTTATAGGTTTTATTTGCGGTAACCATTAACTTATTTTTTTTTTAAAATCAGAGCTTTTGTAAATGCAATGGCAAAGCGTTATTAAAAGCTGATTTTTTGAGATGCTTGTGTGCATAATAAATTTTTTATTTTTCACCTACCGATTTTTGTTGACCCCAAAAACCTCATGCTCAAAACAAATCATGTTCTGACATGATAAAATACATGAATTTTGGTATCCTCTTTAACAAGGCATGATTTAACTTATCAATACCATTGATATTTAATTTAAAAATTAAAATTTACAGTTATCAATACTTATTAATGATTCTCTAAAGAAATATCAATAAAAATTTGATTTATTTTTTATTCATTTTTTTTTTGCTCTCATACAAAATCGAAACATCCATCCCGAATTCTATATTTCTCCATTTCTATTAGTCAACTCGTTAGTGCTGCCAAATTCAATAAATAAATGTCTTTATTTATTTTCTTCCTGCTCATACGATTCATGATCTCATATATTTGTTTCTTATTGCTTTAGCTACAAAAACGACGAAGAAATCGGAACAACGGGCAGGATCCGGTTCCACAGAGAAAACGACGAATGCTATGAGCTGATAATAGACAAGGTTGAAAAAGATGATGCTGGAAAATATTCTTGCGTGGCGAAAAGTTCTGCTGGTCAGAATGTCACTGCTTGCGATATAGCAGTTACAAGTTAGTGATGAGTTTATTTTGAATCTTGTTATCAGCTACAAAGTGACATATTGAAATCGTATTCCAAACGAAATTTACAAACTAGTGGTTGAAAAACTGTGTACTTCTTTTAAAGGAGTTTCTGTTGTTTGAATACTTTCATCCCTATTAAATAGGAAAATATTAAATGTTAAAGTAAATAAAAAAGGAGAAAATAATAAAATAAAAATAAAAATAAAAACAATTAAAAAATGAAATATACGGTAGCTAATTTAAAATGATCATGTGAGAACATTACTATCTTTTAAGTGATTATTTTTATTATTTAATTTAAGTCATTAACCAGTTTAAACTGGTTTGAAAAAATTACAAGAATTCTCTCTCTCAAATGATTATTTTTTAAACTTTTATTTCCAATTCAAGGTGACAAACAAAGTTTTGGAGCTCAACCGAATTTAAGATAAAAAGCCCAGTCTTTTCGACGAACAGTTCACTATTACTGGAAGCTATCATATATATGATAAAATCCAATGAACTTAATGCAAATTGATATTTAAATTATATTCTAATATTTACAGTACTTTGAGAAGTACAATTAGTAATAAAGCTCTTACAATATCATTAAAGAATAAGTATAAGTCGCGTTTTACAAAATTGTGATAGTTAAAACTGAAAGAGAATTCCCCCTCCCACCCACACACCGAAAAAAAACTAACGGTAATCTTCTGAGCGCGAGATTAATTATTTAAAAATAAGAAATCGTAAATACATTGGAATATGACATCATTTCATAGAAACGACAAACAAAAAGCAATTGATAATAAATTTAATTAAATATATCAAAAAATACTGGCAAAACAAACCTTAAATGTCATGGATCAGGTGACTCGCTATCTACCAATGAAAAAACTAATATTTCTTACCTTCGAATTTCGGAAACATCAAAACCTCCTAACCAAAACATCATGTTCTCACATGATAATAACTAGATAGTTACTGTCAACCAAAATTATCGTCAGGAATATGCTATTTCTTTAAGCATATAAGGTAGAAAAATCAATATAAAAAATAAGCAAATTCAGTATGCAGTTATTTTTAAAATTTTAAAAAACTTAAATTGCGTTTACAAATTTTATTCTACATGATCATATAAAATATAAGACATAAATTGAAAATTAAATATCGATTTAAAATGTCTGTCTTTGAAATTTTTTTATGAACTTATGCTTTTAATTAACCGTCGTAATCTAATAAAACTAAAATATTAATTTTAGAATATATACTAAATATTAATTAAATCGGAAAACTTTTTCCCGTATTAATTAAATTCTTCATTTAATTTTTCATGTTAAAGGACAGTATTAAACTGATGAACAGTTCCAGTTTAAAAAAAGGAAAAAAAAATTGAAAAAAATTTAATTTAAATTTTGATAGTCACGCATGTTTGTAAATATTGTAAATGTCTATTATTGTCAATGTTTGTTAACCACTTTATTCACAATAATTATAGATGATAATATAACACAATTAAAGAGGATTTTCGTATTACAAAAATATGAAAGTATTTCAGATTTTTTATAAATATAAGTTACTTAAAGAATATTTGTAAAAGTTTCACTCTTAAAATAAATTTTGAATTGATTTTTTTTGCCAAAAAAATGTGTTTTTATAAAATCTGAGGAGGGAAAAAAAGTGAATTTGAGAAAATAGAAAATCCCCAGTCTAGAGACTTACATATCAGATTTTTATTTCAAGGCTTACCTTTTGCAGTGCCTATGGATTTGTTTTAGATGCATGTGCTGTAATGGCCCTGTCATCCTTTGTAGTCTTAGAATTTTTTTGAAACTAATAGCTTGATTCGAAGTACATTTTGTCTATATTATACAGCAAGTATCTTTATGGACAACTTTATTTCAATTTTAAATAGAAATGATTTGCCAAAAGTTTAGACAGAAAAGATAATGAAGCAAAGCTATGGAATTCAATCTTGATTATTGTAGAATCTGAATATTTACAATATTGATGGTAATTGCTAATTTATAGAAGTATTTTTGTATGAGGTGAGGTTTTTCTATTATAGACAAAATAATAATTTTTTAAGGAAATACCGCCTAATTTGATTAAAAGAAGATTATGTTTGTATATACAATATTAATAAAAAATAATAGTACCAATTATAATGAAAATGCTTACACTTATAATATTTTAGAATAATTTTTACGCTTAAAGAGTTTTACATTCACGCAGAATATTAAATTGACAATGCTTTTTACATCTGAAACGCAGGAAAAGATAAGTAATTGTAAATAATATGGAATTGTTTTAAAAAATGTTTTCGAAACTTTTTAAATTAATAATCTTACATTGAATGCGGGTATTAATTTCTTTTAAAAGGTAATATTATGGGGAATTCTAAATAAAAAAACAACAACAGAAAATTAAGATTTAAACACATATACGGAATGGATTTATAAAAATTAACTGAGTTGTTTTATTTTATCGTGTAGATCAATTTTTTTAAGTTAAATAACTACACTGGATTAAATATTAAGGCAATCAGGAACCTTTAAAAGGGCTTTTCGCAATTTTCACTTTAGAAATTTGAAATTTTACAGGCATTAAGAGTATCACCATAGATGACACACATAATTTTAAATCATTCTATTAATTTATTTATGTGTTAGGGGGATTATTGTAATATAATATTAGCGATAAATAACGTTACAAAATATTCCAGAAGCTCCAAATTTGTTCGAAAGCGCTCTAATTTTTTTATTACTTTCTCTAACCCTTTTGATACAAAAGGTTGGGATTAATCTTGAAGTTTGAGTACGGAATATCAAAATTAACCAATGTAATATCTTAACCCTTTTTAAAATCATTAGTTTTAAATTATTATATTGGTTAATTATGATATTTCACACACAAACCTTAAGATTAATCCCAACTTTTGTATCAAAAGGGTTAGAGAAAGTAATAATAAAAATTGGAGCGCTTTCGAACTAATTTAGAGCACCTGGAACAATTTTCATTAATGTTATTTATCTCTAATATTATATTATATTATCCCCCTCTAACTCATAAATAAATTAATATAATGCTTTAAAATTCTGTTTGTCATCTCCTATCGTGTTACTATTAATGCCTGTAAAATTTCAAACTTCTAAAGTGAAAATTGCAAAAAGTCTTTTTAAAGCTCCCCGTTCACCAAAAACTTCAGTTATTTTTAAAAATTAAAAATTAGATGTGTTCAATTTTTTTTAAAAAAACTTAAAAATGTATTAACTGCTTGTTTAAATCACGCGAATTTACACAGATTTTGCCATGATTATAATCATACATCACTAATTTAATACATTTAAGGCTAAAATAAATTTTTTATCAAAGAGATACAGAGATAGAAAAGCAAAATTTCGCGTAAGGAATATTTTCATTGGACATTTTTTTTGTTCTGTATTTTTTTGTATTTTTGATTTTTGGTGTGCGTTTTGCGGTGCGTCTAAGCAGCCTGCTTGTGCAGTTGGCATAACAAGCACCTTGCATTCAAAAGTGTGATTTGCATGATGATAGGCACAAACCCTTCTTTTATTTCACTCAGGCCCCAAAGTATTCGTGAGAATAGAGGAAGACCGGGACAAGACCTCGACCCCGGACATAATTGACAATGTTCAATGGTAAGTAAACTAGCTTTACATTTTGTAAAATATGTTGTTACTGCAGCATCGGCATATTGCAACAACTGATGCGTCATTTTTTTTTCTATTTCAAAATGAAATTATGCTGTTTTTATACAAATGCGATTATCTTTTCGTGACTTAATAATTCTTAGAGAATATGGTTTCAATAAATTAGAAATGAATTAGAAATCTTTGAGATTTGCATTTGAATGCGTGCCAAGGATGAAGTATTCAAATGTTTTGGTGCGAGGTTAAAATGGGATACTTCATGCCACTATGCATCGGGCCAGAAGTGTTAAAAATGGGTTCGCTGAGCATCAGTCTGACTTCCAACACCTACCGCATATCCCGGATCTCAACCCCGTAGAAAACGCGTGGGATATGGTGGAAAGACGCATCCGACAACATTCTCCTCTTCCATCAAATTTACTAGATATAAAACGCTGCTTAGCCGATGGATGGTATTCTCTGGATGTAAAGGCACTCCAGAAGCTTGTAGACTCGATACCCAAACGAATCAGAGCAGTTATCCGTGCAAAGGGTGGTTAAATAAAATATTGATCTTGGGCTTCTAATTCATTGGCCAGTGAGTGTAGTTGAATTATTCAAATTAAAAGTAGCATAACCGTTCTAATAAATGAAATTTAAAAGAATAGTTCGGAATTCTATTGTTAACCAGTGGGTCAGATCATTCCAAAACTTTCTCGTATATTTTCTAATAAGGGTGTTAATCTAGAAAGGGCCTTCCATGGCACTGGCGTGCAATAGCAACGAAATTTTAAACTTTGGCGTGAAGTTAGTCTTTTTACTGAACTATCCTGGAATCCTTGGAGAGTTATTTGGTGATTAATAAATCGAAAATTGAATTTGTGTTTAAAGCCCTTTTTTCCAACCGATTGAAACAAAAATTCGATTTATAGTCAAAATTGGTTCGCTGAGCATCAATCTGACTTCCAATACCTTCCCTGGACACCGCATAGCGCGAATCTTAATGCAATAGAAAATGTGTGGGATAAGGTGGAAAGACGCATCCGACAGCACTCTCCTCTTCCATCTAATCTACAAGATCTAAAAAGCTGCATAGCGAATGCATGGTATTCTCTGGATGTAAATGCACTCCAGATGCTTGTAGACTTGATGCAGAATCAGAGCAGTTATTAGTGCAAAGAGTGGTCCACTAAAAATATTGATCTTGGGTTTCTAATTCATTGGACAGACAGTGTAAATTATATCTTTAATGCAAAATTTGGCCATCATGGCTCTCCAAGAGAAGTATTTTAAACCGTGAAATTGGGACAAGTGTCAATAGAAAGCAGGTTTCAGTAGAATGATATTTACTATATTTATTGAGTATATTAACCTTTTTAATAGAGTTTAGTCATATCGCATCGCAATGCAATTAAAATTTATTTCTAAGCTAATTTTTCTTTCAATTACATAATATCCTTCGCTATACTAAAACTGTTTTATTCATTTTTATCAAAATTACTATGTAACATTTTTATTTTTATTTTATTTAATTTCTATGTAAATGGATATTAAGATTACGATGTATTTTTTCCTTCTTTTATTGTTGATTTAAACAGCATAAAATATAATTTTTTACATTATTTGGAGCATTTTCCCTGTTGAACGTCTGTCGTAATCTCTAATTATAATTTTAATTTTTATTGATTTATTATTGTTATTATTATTTTTTACATTTCTCTTCAGCTTATCAAAAAGATGAAAAGTCTGACACAAGTTTGCGGGAAAAAATTATTAGACACATATAATAATAAAGAATATATATATATATATATATATAAATAAAAATATAAAATGGAAAAATATAAGAAATACGTAATTTATTAATAAATAATAATAAGAATACGTAATTTATTAATAATAAATTTTGTAATAAAACACACTAAATATACACATTTGTAAATAAATAAAATAATAAAAGTAAAATTTAAATTTCGATTCAATAAAATTGTATACTCGTGCATATCTATAATGATTTGTAAATATATATAGAACTAAGATTACAGTGGATATCCTTTATATGTACGGACATGTGTTTCTTTTTTTTCTTGCATTTTTTCACGTATAAGTCATATTATTAAGTTGACATTTATTTGTAAATCAGATCAGTTTCTTTATAATGGATTAATAGAAATAATTACTGTAAAATTAATAATTGAAAAAATTAATAGAAATAATTACTTTATAATAATAATTTTTATAATAAAATAAAATAATTTTTATAAATAGAAATAATTACTGAGAAAGGTGACGAAAAGTTACAACATTTCTATTTGTTTCGCTTTAGTGAATTTATAAACGAATTAAAAATTTATAATTTGAAATATATACAAGAATTCAAACATATGAGGATAAGTAATACTCGAATGAGGATATTAATTATTCAGGAAATATATTTGTTCTTCATGTAAAAACAGAGATATTGTGTCATTTTATTACTCTTGTAAGCCAGATTATTTTATTTCGTTATTTATTGTAAGTTAATATATTATTAGTTCTTTTATATATTGTAAGTTAATATATTATTAGTTCTTTTATATATTGTACGTTAAAATAAAAGATCGGTAACTTTATTGAATATCTCCAATTTTGTAAACCGCTAAATATTTTGCGAAAAATAAGATTGTTCTTTATTGTCAGCTCTAAAATTAATTGCCCACTTCCTAGGACTAAAGATAATGGTAGTATCGAGGTAGAATCAAGCGAACGTTTTAAAGTTGCCATAGATGAATCTGAGGATACTGTTTCCCTGATGTTCCAACATGTCACACCAGATGACGCTGGAATGTACACTTGCGTCGCCAGCACCAGTAGTGGTAAGATATCTTGCAGTGCTGAACTTACAGTTCAAGGTAAGTAATTCAATATATTCAGTTTCTTCAAAATAAATACCTTTAATACGATTTATTTTATATTTCTGTATGTACAAACACATTTATATTATTTATTTAACAGTTAATTTATTCGACTTTTGATCACACATATATATAAAAAAAACTCAATATCTTACGCCAGGTAATTCCCATAAACCTAATCTTAAAATTTTAGGTATGCTATCAAATTAATTCTTTCACTACTGAACCGGCCCAAACGATAGCACACATTTCATCCTGGATTTCCGCTTTCTGTTTCAAAAGAAAGGTGCAAAGTGTAAAACGAGAATATCCCTGTTTAAAATTCGTTTTGCATCCTACTTTCATAGTTTGAAACAGAAATGGGCCTGCCAAGATAGAATTTACTCGGCCGGTTGGGCCGTATCATTAGTCAAAGGGTTAAATGCATATTAAAAATTCCCAACCAACTATCGAAATACAAATATAAACTATGAGAATGTATTTAAAAATGCATTCATTAATGTTTTGAAAACTAAAAAAAAATGGCCTCTTTCTTAAATAATTATATAAGACACTTTTGCATGACATATATTTAAAAAAGGTATTTATTTTATAAAGTTATGTTAGCAAGCATTAATTGAAAACAATAGAAATGCGCTTACGAATTGCCTAGAACATAAAAATCGAATTTTAAAATTACAGCGTTTTCAGCAATAATTGTATGCCATCATGTAGTAAAGTCTGAAGGGGTGAAATTCCCTATAAGTTTCTGGATTAATATAGTTAGTGCATGAGGAGTAGCATATCGTATATTTTAAATAGAATCGTACGATTTAAAACGATAACTTGTAATATATATGAGTCGTTATTGTGTTCGTCTTTTTAATAAAGTAGATTTTAAATTATCTTTCATTCAAAGTTTATTATTTGTGATAATAATTTTCACGAATGAAATCCATTATTGGGTACCATTATGAAACGCAATACTATAATTGTTGAGATGTTTAATCGCTTCAATAAACAAAGTGTCCCAGAAAGACAGGCTAAACTCTATACAGCCAGATTCATTGTTTGGAATACATAAAAACAATGCCCCGAGAACCGAACCTGTACAACCCATAGTTTTCGAGAAAAAGCAAGAGAAAATGTTTGACGTCATATCCGGTTTACGAAAAAAAAACTTTATTCGGCCGCTGGACTGGCTATCAGGGTCCCGTTTCATGGCCACTAAGATCTCCAGATCTGACTCCTTTATACTTCTTCCTATGGAGTTATGTAAAGGAATTAGTTTATCGAGACTCAATTACTTCAGATATGGACTTAGTTCATTTGTCACAGTGCGTTTACTTTTGTGGACAATACGATGCTAGATATTATGCAGTAAATCATTGTAGGACGCACGTCAGAGTAATACCACTGGGGGTACTGGTTCAGATGTGATCGTTCTCTGTTCCAGGTCTAAATTACGATCTGAGATGAGTAAATGAATATGCATGAATGAAGCCACCCCCTAAAAAGGGTTGTGACGTGTTGTAGCTAAGTCGTATTCTTGGCCCTAGATGGTGGTACTTGTAAAACAAGAGGCGCATATCTCCGGCTTAAAATCTGCTAATGTATCAGAAAGGTTTGTCTATATCAAGTGACATAAGTAACAACAACAACAACACAACAGGACGCGCGTATGCATCCCTTCCTATGCGCGGGGGACATTTCGAACGTCTTCCTATTTAAAATTATGCAAGTACTGATGTTCATGTTTCGAATAAAGGTTTTTTTGAAAACCGGATATGACGTCAAACATTTTCTCTCGCATTTTTCTCGAAAACTATGGGTCGTAGAAATTCAGTTCATTTGACATTTTTTTATGTTTCCCAAATAAGGAATCTGGCTGTATAGAGTTTAGCCTGTCTTACTGGGACTCTCTGTATTTAATTTTTCGTTGAAATAATAAATTATCTCGAAAAATATTGTTTTTGATAATTTACATTGATACGATTGACCTTTCATTATGTCTGAACAAATTAAAAATTTGCCAATATGCAAACCGAATGAACAAATAGAAATTTTATACAAAACATATTATTTTATGCGAGAGACATTACCTCGCTGCTTGACAAAGAAAGCATTTAAAATATAAGTGTCCTGAATTTGTTATTTAGGATACATATCATTCATATTATTCAATTAAAGTAGTGGATTTTAATTGTGATAGTTTAACATTCATTTTGAAAACATAGTTTAAAGTTCACATTAAAAACATAGTTAAATAAGAAGAAAAACTATAATATTCAAATTTTGCTCTAAGTTTATTTATATAAACTTGTTGCAGATATGTTTATGCATGGCACTTTTACCGAGTGGTTTGAAAAATCGCCATCTCTGCTTCATAGTTTAGACAGCTGCTTTCTAAAAATAGCATGTGGCTGCATTCATAATTAAGTTTTAGAAATATGTTTATTATTTGATGTAAATGACTCTCCACTTTTTCAGTCTTTTGTTTGTACTCTGTAATACTTTACAGAATTTTCTAAAGGAAATTATCATTGTTTTTTTTATTCTTCTGTCTCGCTTATTGATCTAGATTTTCACAGAATCTGATGTAATATTTCTGCCTCTTTGATCTAAGAATTTAAATCTGTTAACAGTATTCAATTTTGAAAATATTCTAAAATTTTGGAACTATTTATAAATATTTCTTTTACAAACTCTCAATAATTATCAAAGTAATTATGACGTCTCACAAAAGTTAAGTTGCAAATTTAAAATCCTTTCTCTGATCTTTATATAACACTTCAGTTTACGCATTTTACGCTGATAGAAATTTAGATAGACGAATAAACAAAAATTAAGATTAAAATACGAAATGCAATGTTCTCAATTTTGAATAGTGAATGCTAAAATCCTTCTTGGCTTTAAATTATTGAACACTATTAAAAATTTTATTCTTATTCATTATAAAAATAT
>JAOUZG010031479.1:4410817-4430371 GCA_026289955.1 Argiope argentata | reverse complement strand
ATGCTTGTATTCTAGAAATGTATTTCAAGAATCTCACACTTATGAATATTAGTATTCCAGAAATATATATCAAGAATCTAGCAATTATGAATATTGGCATTCTAGAAATATATATCAAGAATCTCTCACTTTTGAATATTAGCATTCTAAAAATATATATCAAGAATCTCGCACCTATAAATATTAGTATTCTAAAAATATATATCAAGAATCTAGCACTTATGAATGCTTGTATTCTAGAAATATATTTCAAGAATCTCACACTTATGAATATTAGTATTCTTCAAATATACGTATATTAAGAATCTCACATTTATGGATATTAGTATTCTTGAAGTATACGTATATCAAGAATCTAGCACTTATGAATATTAGTATTCTTGAAATATACGTTTATCAAGAATCTCACATTTATGAATATTAGTATTCTTGAAATATACGTATATCAAGAATCTGGCATTTATGAATATTAGTATTCTAGAAATATATCAAGAAACTAGCCTTTATGAATATCAGTATTCTAAAAATGTATATCACGAATCTAGAACTTATAAATATTAGTATTCTAGAAATATATATCAAGAATCTAGCATTTTTGAATATTTATTTTTGAACATATTTTTAATACATTGAAGTAACATTTAACGTAAAAGTGCAGTTATAGTCCCAAAATCGTATCCCGAATTTTATTGAATTAAAATATTGCGTTTATCAGGTATTGCATTTACATGATGCGAAAATCCAAACTAACATCAATCAATCCTTAAATAGATTTGTTTCAGAATTTGATGAGTATACTTTAGCGATTGAAGAAATGGATTATCAAAAAAATTTCTTTCTTCATAAAGTTTTTAGAATAAAATATTTTTAAAATTCACCATTCTATTTCCAGAACAAGTAATATAAAAAAATTTTTAATTCAATTCTTATTGAGGTCACCAAAGAAAACTTTTATTTTAGTTACTTTTTATTAAATAATTACAATAAAAAACCTTTTATATACATATGACAGATAACAATATTAAGTGGCAAAGAAGAAAACGAATTCCCTTGTAATTTTCCATTCTCCTTCTCAAATTTCTTTCTTGACACGTAGCTTAATGTTAGTGTTAGGTAGGAGAAGTGACCAATAATTGCTGACAAATATTTTCAGGAGAGAAATGGGAATTGAACCTAAAGCTTAAAATTTCTTCACTTTTATTTATTGGGTAAAAAGCCTTCATACCCATTAAGCCACAACTGTGAATTCAATCTCGAAAATCATTTGAATAAAACATATACCTAAAACAAAAACGTTTTCAAAAAATTATTGATTTTTGCAAGAATTAACTCACATTCTTCCCCTTCACGTGAAAAATACTCAAATACTTGTATTTTAACGATGGAGCTACTGCCTGCTGATCTCAATTTTCATTAGAAATTACTAAAATTCTATTTAAAGTATTTAAAATTAATTAAATTTAATTAATGAATTAATATTTAAAAAAACTATTAATATCGAGTGTCCTTCGCTACGAGTTTAAAAAGATGTACGTGAGCTTGAGTGGATGAATAAAAAGTCTTTTACTGACGATTGAAAATTTGAACTATATACAGGGAGAGTGTGAAATAATAGTAGGAATTGAATAAGATTGACAAGTTCCCATCTTTAGAAATATATTGATAAAACATGAAAAACACAGAGCATGTAAAGTAATTTGAGTTATTGCTTTCCCTTTTTAGGCTGAAAGACGGAAAAGAAGTCAAAATTGACGACTCCCGCATAGTGCAAAGAAAGAAAGGAGACACTTCATATACGCTGACTATCAAGGAGACCACAACTGAAGACGTAGGTGAATACTCCTGCGAAATCGTCAACGAATACGGAACAGACACATCAAAAGGGTCTTTGAGTATTAAAGGTAATATTAAGAAAATGGATTTTTTTAATTATTTCGTCATCTACTAGTAATTTAAAACCGCAGTGCTTGAATTATTTTGTCGCCTTATTTGGAAAAGATAGATTTAGGATTCAAAATTTTTCCATCTGATTTTTATTATAGTAAAAATATCAATAATTGGAGTCCCTGAAACAGAAAATTGTGTCTTTAGCTTTTAATTTTATTTTTAAATTGATTTTCAGAAGACTCTGCATAAAAATCAAATACATTTCAGAAGATTGAATTAGTATATTAAAAAAACATTTTTAAAAATATAGAAATATATATATTACAATATATTATAACTATTTGTAATATATTGTAATATGCTCTGATCATAGTCCAGGTAATTTATATTCTTTTAGAAATTCCAGTGAAAATAAAAGATTAAATAAATAAAAATGTAAATTTGGGATATTAAAATGCAGATAAATTAAAAGAAAAAATAAATCTTTTCATAAAAAATGAAATTTACGATCGCAAATTTTAAGTTATCATCTGAGAATATTATTATTTACTATGTCAATGTTTGTCTTAGTTAATTTAAGTCATTAAGTAGTTTAAATCAGTTTGAAAAAGCTATATTGGTAAAGGCAGGTCAATTTTTTAAAAGCGCATTTGGTTTCAAAGAAGCATACAAAATAATAATGCAATACTGGTAAAGGCAGGTCAATCTTTTAAAAATGCATCTGGTTCCAAAGAAGCATGCATAATAATAATGCAATTTTGGTAAAAGCAGATAAAAATATATAAGATTAAAAAATGTTATTAAATATAACCTTGTACGCTCTACATTATTTCTTCAATTATTCGTTACCTCCAATTATTCACATCCCCAAACGAAAACTGCGTCATGTTCTTATATTATAATTTTAAAAAATCATTTTTTAAACATTTCTTTAATTAATAAAAAACTTACTGTCCTTATTTGGTAAAAAAATGATGTTTCCTTTTTATACGTAACGTTAAATCCGTCAGGACCAAAAGCCCTCGCACTGGTGTGGTGTGGAGAGGGGAGTGCCAGCTCAGGTGTCTTAATCGTCATCTGACCACTGCTCAAAATTACGAAACCGATCCTAAAATAGCCCTAGTGTTGCTTAACAACGAAACGTTAATACAACTAAAAACCCATCCAAATATATGATTCTATACTTTCACTTTCAGAGAAACTCGGATTCAAGAGAGGGCTGAAAGATGTTGAAGTTTTAGAAGGCGAAGATCTTGAATTGAAAGTGAACATTTCTGGAACTCCGAAACCAACTGTGAAATGGTATGAGTACGATACTGAATAAGTTAACAAATTCAAAATTATTTTTATTTCTCATTTGAATTTTGAATCATCATTTAAAAACGCATATGTTTTTTAAAATGTAAAAACTCTTATTTTACGTTTTGAGATATAAAATTAATTGAATATTCTTTCCATTTAAAAAATAAAAAAGATTAAAATTCAATAAATCTGCTATGCATATTTCAAAGCATCATGTCAGAACCTAATTTCTTGAACGGCCAAGCACCACGTGCTCGTGCGAGTTGAATTATATTTTTATTCATTTTAATCGTTTCATCGAATGAGTCCCTTTAGTATTGCTCATAAAATACTTTTTCTCCCATTGATTGTTTTAAAAAATATCACATTTTCTATTTATTTCATTTCATATAATCGCGTGCACAAAATGACATTTTTCTAGGCTTTATTTGCTGTAGTCATTAACTTATTTTTTTATCTGAGCTTTTGTAAATGTAATTGGCAACGCGTTATTGAAAGCTGATTCTTTGAGACGCTCATGCAGATAATAAAATTTCAATTTTTGACGTACGGATTTTTGTTGACGTCAAAAACCTCATCCCCTAAACAACATCATGTTCTGACATAATAAAAATATTTCCTCCGTAATTCATCTCTATATAGGAAGCAGAATGCATTTAAGATTTAATATTTGCACCATGTATTATTATCATACAAAACTTATTTCAGTTTTTCAATAGTAAAATATGAATTTAAACTTTCCAATTCAACAAGTATTATTTTCAGATTTATGATTCCGATGTTTTTAACAGCAGTGGGTAAAACAATGATATAACAATTACGCCTTAGTCAAAATTCTATAATGGGCAATATGTTTCTATTTTAATTAATTATTTAAGATATCATGTACACAATTACAAGCAATAAAATTACATAAAAAATATTTTTTTTATATATTTATATCAGATAATATATATTTTATATTTGACATGTTTATATATATATTTTAAATCTAAAATATAAATATTCATACAATGATTCATGCCAGTTATTAAACTCTATATCTTTAAAGAGACATAAATCATGCAGTAAAATAAAAACAAATAATTTGAAAAGCATTTTTAATTTTGCTATAGGTCTAAGGACGGCAGTGACCTGACCATCGACGGTGAGCATGTTGAGCTGAGGAAGGAGGAAGCCGATGATTCTCTGACAGTTATTGTCCATAAGTGTACCACAGAGGATAGTGGTACATATAAATGCACCATCACTAATTCAGAGGGCTCGGAGACTACCAAGAGTGAGGTGAAGGTGAAAGGTGAGGCTTTTTCTATCTTAATCTATGTCATTAAAGTCTTGTGTATCATGATTTTTTGAAAATTCAAAGAATGTACACCATCAGACACATCTATTATTATGATAGGATTTTATGTGTTTATCAAGTATTTGGTTGATTCCATTTTCGTCTTACTATCTTTGAGAGAATTGAGTTATAATTTTTAAAAAAATAAAGGATTAAATGAAACCTGCTATGCATATTTCAATGTATCATGTCAGAACATCACTTCTTGAAATGCCAAGCACCACGTGCTCGTGCGAGTTAAATTATACTTTTTATTCATTTTAATCGTTTCATTGATTGAGTCACTTTAGTACTGCCAACGATCCAAAAAAAACTTTTGTCTCGCATTTATTGTTTAAAAACTATCCCATTTCATATTTAATTCATTTCATATAATCACGCGCTCAAAATGACATTTTTACAGGTTTTATTTGCTGAAGTCATTAACTTACTTTTTTTTAAATCAGAGCTTTTGTAAATGTGATGGCCACGCATTATTAAGAATTGATTTATTTTTCGCCACCCTATTTTTTTTTATTTTTCACCTACGGGTTTTTGTTAAAGCCACAAAAACTCATTCCTAAAACAATATCATGTTCTGACATGATAAAAAATACTATAACATAAATGAGACCGTAATTATCATGCATTTCACAGAAACGGAATAAAATTTTGGTTCAAATTATTTTGAAGTATCCGTTCACGAATCGTATGAAAACCAACAGTTGATGTCTAACAATTACGATTACAGTGACATAAATTTCAAAATTTTCAAATGGCAACAGTCGCTTTTAAAAAAAATTGGAACATGTTTCTCCATAGCAAAAAGCAATAAATGGTACAGGTAACACTAAAATCACCAGCTCTAGACAGACTAAGAAGAAAAGCGAAAACAACCAATAACAGCAGAGAAGTTACAGAATGGAAAACATTTTATACCGTTTCACTAATTTTCTGCTTGACTTACTTAAATCACGATGACACTTGGAATGCGGCAAATGGTGCCTAAAACCAAAGCATAACTTTAATTTCATGTCCACAATAGGCACGCCACAGTTGTATTCTCTTTTCTTCTTAGTCTTTCAAGCTCTGATGATTTTCGTGATAAAGCTTCTAATGCTATTTATTGTTTTTGTCTAAGGATAATACATTCCAATAAAAAAATGGTGTTGTCCTTTGAAAAATTTGAAATTTTGTCCCGTAACCGCAATTTTTAGAGTCTAACTTTTGTGTTTTATTTGCTTGTTGAGTGTATACCTTAAAATATCTTGAACCAGATTTTTATTAATAATTGAACTAGATTTTATTTAATATCTTGAACCAGATTTTTATTCCGTTTTTGGGAATACAATGACAATTACGGTCTCCTATAGGGAATAGTTTTTTTATATTTATCCTGTTTGTTACATTAATCTTCTTCAGAATCTTTCATATGATCATAAATAAATAATTTTGTTATTTAAAGTGAAAACGGATTAATCTTCATGAAACCTAAACTAGGATTAATCTCCATTTCGAATACATTATCATACTTTTTAATAACTAGAAAGGAAAATAGAAGATACATGTATAACTATTTCCCATAAAGAATGTTCTTAATTTAAATTTCATCAGAACTATGTTTTATATTGAAATAGAACATAAATATAGTTCTAAATATTGGAGCATCATTTTGAGATATCTTCCCTTTTAATGCTTAAGCCATCTGGGATTAACAAAACATCAGATTTAATCTTGGTGGAAAAACGAAAACTCTAGTACTGAAAAGAAGTAAGCAAATGTTAGATTGTTTAGATTCTGCTCTCTAGAAAAATGAAAACTCTAGTACTGAAAATAAGTAACCAAATATTAGATTGTTTAGATTCTGTTCTCTAGAAATCTGCACAATTTATGATGCTATACTCTTTTTCTCAGAGGACACCCAGGCCCCAACTTTCAAGAAGCAATTAACAGACATGACCGTCACGGAGGGAGAGACGGTCGAATTTTCAGTGAAATTCTCCGGCAAACCACAAGTGAAATGGTAAATTACTTGGTTTTTATTCAATATTTACTTCTGTTACTTAGTGTCATTTGGAAAAATTATGCTTATACATTTAAATATAAAAAATAAGAACAAAAATTCTTTCTCAAACGGATTATTTGATTTTTGATGACAGTAGAATATTTATTATGTTTTGTTTTATAGTATTTTTTTAAACTTAATATAGCATTTCGTTACGAATGCAAGGTTTATAGAAAAGAATAAACTATATAGATAAGATTTTTTTTACTGAATTCTTCAATAGCATATTTTTTTTTACGTTTGATCACATTGGCTTTTTTAAATCAACTTTGATTTGTTGTCTCAAATGCATTATAGTACTTTAAACATCAAAGGAAAGAAAATGTTTTGAAATTTAATAATTATTTTAAAATATAGTGTTCAAAACCTAAACAATTTTAATTCTAGACTATGATCTATCTCTGTGCAAGTTTCATTCAATTTCGTTAAGCCGTTCTGATGCAATTGACTACCATCATCCATCCAAACTTTCTCAATTATAATAGTAGTATAGATGGAGGTTCAGTTTTGGCGATTCCTTTAAAGATAAGATAACTTTTTAGTCTCATAAGATCTACAAGTCTCAATTCATAATAGTAGTATAGATAAAGGTTCCATTTTGGCGATTGCTTTAAAGATAAAACAACTTTTTAGTCCCATAAGATCTACAAGTCTCAATACATAATAGTAGTATAGGTAGAGGTTCCATTTTGGCGATTGCTTTAAAGATAAGATAACTTTTTAGTCTCATAAGATCTGCAAGTCTCAATACATAATACTAGTATAGGAAGAGGTTCCATTTTGGCAATTTCTTTAAAGATAAGATAACTTTTTAGTCTCATAAGATCTACAAGTCTCAATACATAATACTAGTATAGATAGATGTTCCATTTTGGCGATTGCTTTAAAGATAAGATAACTTTTTAGTCTCATAAGATCTACAAGTGTCAATACGTAATAGTATAGGTAGAGGTTAAGTTTTGGCGATTTCTTTAAAGATAAGATAATTTTTTAGTCTCAATACATAATACTAATATGGATAGAGGATCCATTTTGGCAATTTCTTTAAAGATAAGATAACTTTTTAGTCTCATAAGATCTACAAGTCTCAATACATAATACTAGTATAGATAGAGGTTTCATTTTGGCGATTGTTTTAAAGATAAGATAACTTCTTAGTCTCATAAGATCTACAAGTCTCAATACATAATACTAGTATAGATAGAGGCTCCATTTTGGTGATTGCTTTAAAGATAAGATAACTTTTTAGTCATAAGATTTACAAATCTCAATACATAATGGATGCTTATTTAATTGACTCTAGGACCAAAGGTGATGCCGAGTTGAAGATAGACAGCAAACATTTCGAGTACAGGAAGGAGGAAGCTGAAGATTCGTTGACCCTCGTTCTGCACAATGCTCAACCCGAAGACAGCGGAAAGTATTCTTGCATCATAACAAACTCAGCTGGATCCGCCACCACGACAAGCAATGTCACCGTCTCTGGTAAGATAATGGAATTTTGACGGATCCATAACTTGTTATTTTTGTCTCTACTTCACATTTCGATCGTCAATTTTTTTTGAACAACTATGACTGGAAATTTCTGTGTTTATTTAATAAATATTTGGTATGATACTAAAGATAAATTGGAAAAAAAACAGAAGCGTTAAGAATCAAGTACTAAACTTATATTCTAAAAGAATGAGGTTTTAGTGTTAGCCTTATAAGCCAGATAACATCTACGTTACTGAAGTCTACTTTTGTATTATAGTCATGTTACTCGGCTTCTGACCCAAGCGTCACAGGTTAGTACCACGATCTTCATCCGCTACATTGGTAACCTTGACAATGCAACCTTCCACAACAGTCGTGGCGAAATCCACCCACAGCAAAATCGTCAGACTCACTTGACGAGCAAGCAGCAATACAAAATCATTCGCTTCTTTGCCGACTCACTGGTGGGGGAGTACTATAGCGTTAGCCTTATAAGCCAGATAACATTTACGATGCTGAAGTTAACTTTTGTATTATGGTCATGTTACTCGGTTACTGACCCTAGCATCGCAGGTTCGTACCGTGATCTTCGATCGTTACAGCGTTTTAACTGAAAAAAATCTCTTCTGAACTTGAAGATTTAATTATTTTCACTTCACCAAAAGATTCTAAAAAACTGAGCAATTTTAGTGAAGTAAATAGAACAATTTTAGTTTAATCAGTAAAATTTTCAGCAAAAAGTGCTCAGGTTGTTAAATAATAGTTTCTATACAACCATTTCAGATCACATTAAAAAATTATATAAGGAATATACTACTAATAATAATAAATTTCTCAGATTAGGTTTGAATAAAACCTTATTATAGGTTTCATATATTACAATCTAAACTGCATGATACAAAATAATGTAACCAAAAACGAATTTAATTAGTATGATGTGAGAAAGTAAGATAATAGCCAAAGTGTGAGGAAATCTGCTTTCAAATGCACTTCAATTTAATTCTATACTATATCAAAATCGGCATTTAAAAAAAATTTAAGATTAAGTAATAAAAAAAATAAGTTTTTTTATCAACAACACTGAATCATCAATTGCTATTAGTAATGTAAAGTTACATTATAAAGGTTTTTTTTTATTTTAAAACTCTGCAACTTATAGGCTATAAACATCAAACAAGGCAACTTTTTTTTGTTTACGGAAAAAAAAACTTATAACCATTGAAACCATTTAATATCCTAATCAAAACAATCTATAATTTCATTTAAAATTTTTAATTATTAATTAATATAATAATTCAATTATGAAATCTATTCACAGAGATGGTGCTATTTAAAACTTTATTCCCAAAATATTAACTTTTAGATTCTTTAACATTTCTAACTATGAATTTTGAAATGTATTAAAAACGAATTTAGGGCATAATAAAAATAAACAAGATTTATTTGAAATTTGATCAAAATAGAAAATGGAAGAAAATAACATTTTTCTCGAAATTCAAACATTTTAATGCCATTATGACAAAATACAATCAAGAGAAAGAAATCATTCGATGGTCATCGTATAAATTCGATTAAAATTCATGTTTTCCAAAATTATTTTAATCAGAACCTTCAATTTTTGTTTCAGCGTTGATATTTTGGATAAAAATATATGAAATTAAGAATATTACAAAAAGTAATAATAATTAAAATAAATTTCCTTAGAATAGGATGGCTAAAGCGAATTAAAATATTAACTTTATAGATTATATTAACGACTACAGCAAATAAAATCTTAAAAAATGTCATTTTGAGCACGTGATTATACGAAAGGAAATAAATAGGAAATGTGATATTTTTTAAAACAATAAATGCGGGACAAAGTTTTTTTTGGATCGTTTGCAATACCAAAGTGACTCATTCAATGAAACAGTTGAAATGAATAAAAATATGATTTAACTTGCATGAGCATGTTGTTCTTGTCCGTTCAAGAAATGATGCTATGGCATGATGCATGGAAATATGCAGTGCAGATTTCATTTTAATCTTTTTTTTTTATCTCAAAGCTGAAGAAAAAGCACCCACATTCCAGAAAGGACTCAAAGACCAATCTGTAAAAGAGGAGGAAACGGTCAGTTTTAATGTGAAGTTTACAGGAAAGCCGAAACCAACAGCTAAATGGTAAGCATTTCCTTTTTCCAACATGTAATACACAACATTTCTAAAAAGGAAATTCCGAAATGTTTATATATTGATGGGAAACATAATTTTCAAGACTTCCCATAAAATCTACATGAAAAAAAGTAAAAAATTCATTTATTTGTGAATTTTGGAAGTTTCCTTCCTTTTTTTTAACTTTTACAGGAGTATATCACAAAAAAAAATCTCGCATACTCTGAAATAAATGTGTACGTTGTGACTAATGGCACTTGCCGTGGACAAGTCTTTGCCAAGTTAAGCCTAAGAAATGCGTCTCTTTGTTTCACAAGTAGCGCCATCTAGGGCCAGGGAAATAAATGTAATTTGTATTATAAATCACATGTCATAGACAAACCAAAGCTTCGAAAAACGATTAATCGCTGATTCGATTAATAACGATTAATAACGATTTTTTAACGATTAATCGCTGAAATGTAGATAATAAACAATAAACAGAAAATCAAATTGAATTTTGGATGCCTTTTTCTGAAAGTAAGCAACCAAATTTGTCACAGAACTAAATTATAGACGAAATATCACATAACAAATTTAAATAGATGCATTTTTCGTATTATTTTGCAACTTCAAAAAAATAGTTATTGATTTTCAGAGGGACCATACCCATAGTTTCATCATTTCACCACTTCTTTGCGAAAATTTAATTAATTATTATCTAATTCATCCTTGACTTAACCCGAACCCTATTTATTCATAGAAATCCTATATTGTGAATACATTTAGTTTTTTTTCAATATTCTGAATGAGTTTAAAGTCTTTACACACTTATATAGGGACAAAGATGGTGCCGAACTGACCATCGATAATAAGCACTTTGAACTGCGCTACGAAGAAGCTGAAGATTCCTTGACTTTAGTCTTGAACAAGGCCACGAAGGACGATGCAGGAAAATACACCTGCACTATTTCCAATTCAGTTGGATCTGAAAAAACTTCCAGTAAATTAGAAGTCAAAGGTATGAAAACAGTTTTTTAATTATTTTAATTGTTGTTATTGTTCTCGTGTTCGGCTTTACAACGAAAGGAGGGTTGCAGTAACTTCTGAGGATATGGATCCCTGAGCACTAAAGGGCAAAAGCCTGACTCCTAACTCATACACGTCACAACCCTTTTTACGGGGTGTAATACATTCATGCATTTCATTCATTCATCCACAGATCGTAATTTAGATCTGAAACAGAGAACAATCACCACTGACCCAGTACCCCCAGTGGTATTACTCTCGACATGGAGGACTTTGTGACCACGACAGATTTAACGTGCGCCAAGCACCACACACAAGGTGAGTCTTCGGCTGGCGGGTTCGAATTCACAGCCCAAAGGATGCGAATCCAACGTCCTACCAATCAGGCTATCACTATTTTAATAGTAGTCAGTATAATTAAATAATAACAAACTATATTTACATATTTTAGGAGAGAAACGAACATATATAATTTGATCCTCGGTGGTATGAAATGTAAGTGATAAAATTCAATATTAATTCATTATTGTTGTTTTAATGGCCTTTGATCTTCTACTGTGTACTTATGGTTCGAAATATTTGATTTTGACAATTTATTGAGATCGCATGCGATTCTCTCAGGGTTTATTTATATAAGCATCGTTTCTTTTGATGTTAAGTTTTTTGTCGTTACGTAGATTATATATCGTCATTTTTTCTATAGCAGTCTTGGAAATTCAAAAAAATCCTTGCATTATAAAAAAAGATCGAAGAAAATTATATCTATACTTAAATTCAACATCTAGAAGTAAATGAAATCAAAGAAAAGAATGGTTGTTTAATATTTAAGTAAATGGAATTTTAGAATTCAAGATTTGAATTAATTGAAATAATAGTTGAATTAATTTATATCTGCTTGTGAATTATTTAAAAGTGAAGGAATAGCCTGGTTGGTAGGATTTTGGAGTCATCCCGTGGGCTGTGGGTTCAAACCCGCCAGCCGAAGATTCTCTCTTTGTGTGTGTGTGGTGGATGACTTACGCTAATTCTATCATAGTCACAAAGTCATACAAGTTGAAAGTAATACCACTGGGGGCGCTGGTTCAGAGTTGATCGTTCTCTGTCCCTGATCTAAATTACGATCTGTGGATGGAGGAATGAAAGACATGAATAAAGTCCGGGCAGTAAAAAGGATTTGTGACGTACGTTAGCACAAAGCCAAACTTCTCAGAAACTCAGGGATCCATACCCTCAGGAGCTACTAAACCCCTTCGTTCCTCTGTGAAAAGCGGATCACGAGAACAACAATTATTTGTAAACTTCTGGATTAATTTTATCTTTTGAATTTAAGCTAGTTTGGTTTAGTCGACTGAAAGTTTAATTTTTATCCCTAGCATTATTTTTTAAAAATTAAAAATTAGGAAACTCAAATTAAAAATGTTTTTCTTTTTTTAAAGCTGATGAGCAGGCCCCAACATTCCAGAAAGGACTCAAAGATCAAATCGTAAAAGAGAATGAGACAGTTAACTTCAATATAAAGTTTACTGGAAAGCCTAAACCAACTGCTAAGTGGTAAGTATAAGTGTGTGTGTGTGTTTGTCACTTTTTATAACAAACAGCTACTTTAATGTGTAAGAATTTATTTACGTTACAGAATTGTAAGATGTACACTAATTGAAAATTATTATTACATATAGATAGAAGCATCTGAGGTTGTTTAATTTTCCAGTTACGAATGCCTTTTTTCAACTTTTCTTCTTAAATCACTTTATTTTTATCCGAAATCATATGCAACACTTACGTATAAATTCAAACATTCCACAATGAAAGAAATTGTTATGTATATTCTTGATTAATGCATATGTGGCAAGAAAAATAGAGCGTAAATAAGATGTGATATTTCTGCAGTATTTTTAGCTGGAATAGACATTTAACCTTATGTGCAAAGGATTAAAATTCATCATTAACCCTTTTGACTCTCCCGATGGCATTTGCCATCTCGGTGTATTAAGTTCTTAATTTTCTTTTCTTTTCAAACCTGATGGTAGCATTTGGAATAACTACCTGGCTACTATACCCGTGGTGAAAATGAGATGAAAGATTTTTTCGAGATTTTTTCATATGGATGCTCTGTTGGTGACCCTTATCACTTATTTACATAATTTTTTTTCATTCCTCATTTTAAAAATTTAGGACTGAGAGGGTTAAATAAAAATTTGTGGGCACAAAAGTTTACTATATTTATTTCATGTAGTAATTATCCAGAAAACGTAATGGTGTGGGGATGCATGTCATATTGGCCAACTGGAGGAGTTCATTTTGTATAGGTGATGCATGAATGGTGGTAAATATGTTTGTACGCTGAAGGATAAATTGCTTCTTATTGTTCTTGAGTTGAGAGAATAGAAAATTCAGCAAATTCTAGTTCCCTGTCATACACGGATAAAGTTAAGACAAATTTTACAATTAATTTTAAATTTCATTTCGGATTAGCTCTGGTCTCTATATCGAAACATTCGTTATTTTACGTTAAGGCTGCATTAACAATTCAAGATATCAGTGTTCTCGCAGGCCAAGAAACTCTCAGATTTAAACACGATTGAGAATTTATAGAATATAATGGGAAAGAAAATAACTAAGAATCATCCCAGAGCAAAACGAGAACTTCAGGAAACAATAATTAAAGTTTGTAGACATGAAATGCCGAATGGAGTGCTACAAAAACTTGAAGATTCCACGCCTAACAGATTGGCTATTGTGATGTGAGTGGCCAGAGGAGGCCGAACAAAATGTTAATGATTCTCAGTTAACTTGAACTACTTTATTATCTTTCCTGATCAAAAGATCTTGAAGCTTTTTTCATTACTTCGTTTTATTCAGGGGAATCAAAATGAATTCCGACACTGATAACTTGTACATTTTGCTTGTTCTTTATTCTTTTTTAAATTAAATATTTTTTATTGTATAATAATAATAATAATAACAGCAACAGCAACAACAACAACAACAACAACAATAATAATAATAATAATTTTGATCTGAAGTTGATTGCTGAGTCTTTGCCGAAAATTAGGGAGGAGACAAATTTAATTTTTAATTTCGTTTTATTCCATCTCGAGAGGCACGCATTAGGCCCAAGCAGAAGGGCACAAAAACAGACGAAGGTTCCAAGGACGTAAGGAGCGTAGAAAAGATGTAAAGAGCGTAAAAAGGAACATTTATCTCTGGTCTTACATGCCATGATATTCTCAGAAATCTGACACGTCACGAATTTCGACAGGAATTCTCACAAATGTTGACCTTGAGTTGACCTTTGACCAGAGAAACGTATGTATTCGGAAGAATCTGTGTGCATCGTTAAATCTCCTTCACTACGCACATGAACAGATGGCGCAGTATTTTAAAATGCTTCATTTCATTTATTACTTAGAAAAAATGGAATGGGATCAGGAAATAAGAGAACGTTTAAGAATAAAGTTACTATGAGCTAAACTATATATAGCTTTGGAAATATGCACTTAATTCCAGACTAAATTGGCTACTGTAACCAATTTTATATAATTCCTATGTTCTCTTTTGAATTCACATATTCCACTTTAAATAACCTTGAAGTAAATTATGACTTTCTCAATACTCAGGGACAAAGACGGAGCTGAACTGACCATCGATAATAAGCACTTTGAACTGCGCTGCGAAGAAGCAGAAGATTCCTTGACCCTGGTCTTGAACAAGGCCACGAAGGACGATGCCGGCAAATACACCTGCACTATTTCCAATTCTGCCGGTTCAGAGAAGACATCAAGCAAATTAGAAGTGACAGGTAAAAAAATCTGCAATATATATACTAGCTTTGGCGACCAGCAGGTTCGCCAATATTTACGCTCGTTAAAATTAAAATAATTAATGTAAAGTAATTATGATTATAATAATTAATTTTATGTAATTCCTATTTTAATAGCTTTTTCATCAAAATATTTTAAAGCTTCATTTTTTATTAGACATATAATTCATTCATAATATTATAAAGGCCTTCAGACACAATGTAATATGTTTCTCTCTAATTTTCTGTAAGCTCCCGTAGAATTTATTCTTTATATTAAAATGGATATGATTCAACTGCAATTAATTTTCCATTTTTGCTGAAACAATTTTTTTTAAAAAAAATATGAATGTTGAAAACAGGGTCGCTGAGCATTTAAACCTTATGGGCACTAAAGAATATCTTTCTTAATTTATGTAATATTTCAAGAATTTTCAAGCCCAAATTTCTCAGAGTCATCATGAATAGGACACCTACTACGCCAGTTAATTAACAATGTTTAATTTTAAATGTATCAAAAACTAAGAAAATAAACAGAAGCCTAACCTTGTTAGCTTGGAGGGAGGGGAAACTACTTAAAAAAACGTACTTAAAACTATAAACATATACGAAAAATATATTACTAATATACATATTGCTTAGTTACAAAAGTGCACAACTAATCTAAAAACAATTTATTTACGGTGGGCATCAGAACTAAAACAAACCAAATAATCAGAATCAAATCCGCTTAAATACAGTTGTCAATACATGCACATGGTTAAATTTTAAACGCCAGTTATGGTAACGCAAATGCGTTAATTTTCTACGCCAGTTGGGGTAACGCTTGGCAGAATATAAATTTTTAATTTCCTTTCTTCAATTTTATTTTAATTAAAAAATACTTTAAAAGTAATCCGAGAAATTGATTTAGAATGAATCCGAAAGATCGATTAATTAACGATTTTTAATTTAAAATGTATTAAAAATAAAGAAAATACACAGAATCGTTTGAAACAATCGGCCGAAAACATGTTAAGCCTAACCTCATTGGCATGAGGTAAAAACAAACTGAATTCGTTACTCATTTGGTGATGGGGAAATAAAAAGACTTTTTGGCACGAAAGTTAGTTTTTAATTAATAATACAAATTATTTATTTTGTTGTGGATCGAATTATTAATCTAAACCATTCTCGAATCCACTTGAACGCACTCAAAAAATTTCATCATAATCGGTCCCGCCATTTAGGGGAAGTTAAGTCACATACACCCACAGAGAAGAATTATATGTATTAGGTAAAGGGTAAGAAATCCATATTTATTTTAAAACCAACTACCGTGAAAATAATAGATTTCTTTCCATTTCTTTCCATAAGGAGTTTTTTTAAAATAATGGAAAAATAAATCCATTATTTAGTCGGTAGATGACTGTAAAATAATAATGGATTTCTTTCCCCCCGACCAAATCCATATATTATGAAATACTTTTCCTATGTATTTCTGGAATATTTAATTTGTTCTAAAACGGCATTTTCTACTTAAACAGAAACAGAAACGGCCCCAAGGATTATCAAGAAATTGAAAAATATAACCTCTGTGGAGGAAGAAACCATCGAACTCACCGTCGAATACGAAGGTGTTCCAAAACCAGAAACAACATGGTACTTATTTTACAATACTGATTTTCTTAAAAGTAGAAATAAAAAAAAAAGAATGAAGTTCAAACCATTGTATTTGAATTGATAAATTGAAATTTTAGGATATCCTAAGTGCTGTTTCGTAGCTGTATGTGAGAAAAATTCCGTATTAATGCCGTCTATGATGAATATGTTTGAATAATATTGTTTGCTCTGTAATTTGTGATTATATTAAGCTATTAAATATAACTGCATGGTTTTCACTACTCTCAACAAAATCCAAATCTTGGATGGCGTCCTGGTATAGAGATAGCACATCTTCCCCGAGACCTGGGTGTCCCGGGTTTGGGTATGGTTATTGTTCTTTGTTCTATGCGCTCCCCTTGAAAAAAAGGGCTGTGCTAGAAACTGTGATGAGTGAGTAGCTAAGACGTACTTTTCACTAGTTGAAGCTACTTCAAAACAAGCGATGCTCCTTTCGGCTTAAAACTCACTTATGCTTCGGCGTAGCTTACCCGTAGCAAGTGCCATTAATAACAACAACATATATAAATATTACTTGTATCTTATCGCAGAATGTGAAAGTTTCTTTTCGAATATTGATTCCTAATTTTGGCTCAAAAAAGAGAATTTCTCTACAAATAGCTTTTCGATAATTTTTATAACTATAAATTGTGCAGTACAGTAGCAAATTACCAACTTAACATCTAGATAGAATTGCCGATACTGTATGGTTATTTTTCCGAAGATACAATAGGTAGCTCAAATGACCATTTTATTAAAATAAAAGGATTTACAAAACAAATTTAAACTTCAAATTCATAGACAGCTCTATTATATGTAAGAATTTATTGCAAATATTGACAGATTGTAAACTATTCGTCGAAAAAGAGTTTTTTTAAACAAAAAAAAATAACTTTTTCTTAAATTTAAAATTGTGATTTTGTAAGTAAAGAAAATTAAGCCAAATACAACGGACAAGTTATACAAAAAAGAAAAAATAACAAAATTTGTATCAAATTTATTTTTATAAAAAATTTTAGGAAAAAAGATGGAAAGGATATAGTCATTGACGATGACCACTATGAACTCACTACAGAAGACAAATCAGAAACATTGACCATCAATGACGTCACCAAAGAAGATGCAGGGGATTATTCTTGCACGATTACCAACTCCGCTGGTTCGGAAACAACAGATTCAACCGTGACTGTTAAAGGTACATATAATTTATTAGATTAACAACTTTGCTTACGATTCTGCACTCAAATATATTAAAAAGGGGTTTTTCTTAAATGCTCATGTTTCTTTAATTTCTTGCGTGAAAGATTTTCTTTCAGATTTTGTAAAATTTTTGAGTTTCGTAATTTTGTAAAAATTTATATGTATCTTATCGAAAAGTTTTTACGGAAATTTACTTTTGAGAATTTTTAGAAGGCATTTAAAATAAACGAATCACTGTAAAAAAAAGAATATTAATCCTAATTCCTCAATTCCAGATGATCACGTTTTAAATTTCAACCATGTTCTTCTACACTCATTTCAATTGAATTATGCTGAAAATAAAAATCAAAGACGAAAAAAAAAAAACACAGTTACAGTCAATTTCCAATCTGTGATTATCGTAACATTCATTAGAAAAAGTTTTAATTGAAAAGTTAAATTGAAGTTGCAATTGTTTTTCATGTCAACTTTTAAATTTGTTATAAAATTTGAAAATAAATTTTTCACATTTCTTAAAAATTTAAAATCATTAAATTTTCTACAATCAAAATGTTTTTTTATGAACAAGAAATTAAAATAAATTTTGTATATTCTTTCCTTACATAACGAAATCTGAGTTATTAGTTAAACTATTTTTAAATATTTTTAAAAATCAAATTCGTTTCTCATTTCTGTTATAATTTAGTTATTCCTAATTTCTTCTCTTTAATCTTTATTCACCTCTTATTTTCAAAAAAAAAAAAAAAAAACAGTTATGAGACGATCATTCATACTATATATAGGGCACTAAAAAACTTCTTATTAAAAAACTATTTTTAACTAAAAAAATTACTTTTTTGCTTGAATTAACATATTTGGCCAATATTTTAAATTAAATCCTAAGTTTTCTAAACTCTACTTCATTTATTTTATAATAATTTTTTTTAAAAAAATCATGAGTGAATAACAGTTTTGCAGTTCAGTTCTTATAGCTCTATGCATTTAGTTATAATTTTAGTTGAATTATAGATAGATAATTCAACTAAAATTTTGGGAAAAGAACTTAAGTTGAATCTATATATTTATCAGGTTTATTTCACTAATGTTTTTTTTCCAGAAGAGACAAGTTCCCCGAAATTTACAAAAGGTTTGAAAGATCAAAGTGTGAGAGAGGAGCAAACTGTGAAATATACAGTTAAGTTTACTGGAAAACCGAAACCATCAGTCAAATGGTAAGCTACAAACTGTACAGATCTATCTCTAAAAACTAATATTTTTAACATCTCAGTTATTTTATAATCATGATTAGGTAATTAAAAACAGTTTTCTACCATTCAAAATTGTAATATTTAGAAAATAAATATAAAATTAAATAAATTAATATAGAATTAATTAAGTTAAAAATATATATTAATAAAATTAATATGGAATTAATTAACTTAATAAATATAAATTAAATAAATTAATATAAAATGAAATAAATTATTATATAATTAACTAACCTTATAAATATTAAATAAATAAATAAATACAAAATCAAATGAATTAATGAATAATTAAATAACTAAATAAATATTAATTAATTAAATAAATAAATTAACTTAATAAATATAAGTTAAATAAATAAATTAATTAACTTAATAAATATAAATTAAATAAATTAATTAATTAACTTAATAAATATAAATTAAATAAATAAATATAAAATTAAATAAAATATAAATT
>JAOUZG010031479.1:4353768-4378345 GCA_026289955.1 Argiope argentata | reverse complement strand
GAACTAATAGTAAGAATTCAATAATTGAAAAACGTTGTGGTGGGTGAGAGTTTGGATAAGGCAAACTACTTTAAAACTAAAACAAATGTTTTTATTTCATGTTGAAGAATTATACAGAAACTTATTACCAATATTGCCTTTTATATAAGTACAGATACAAATTGAGTTATATGGTTCCAGTTAATATATGGGTAGGAAAATGCTACAATCTGAATGCTGATGGGTGGTTACTAAGATTCGAATCTGAGTCTTCACTAATGAAGTTTGAATCTTCACATATTAAAATTCTATTAAATAGCAGCCATGACGTAATTAACACTGCTCCTATTTTATTATTATATTTAATGAAATGTATTATAACTTTATAATGTATGCACTATATATAATATATATTTTTTCTAAAAATAACAATAAAATTCGAAACAAAATTTGATAAGAGTATTCATTCTTTGAAAGGAAACCTCTCCTCTCGGTAGGCTGAAATAATATTACTCTGTTTGGGTATATAAGATTGCTAGAATTTGGCTGTTGCTGCAAAATTCAAAATTCGAAATTCAAAAAAAAACCCGCTATCATTTTAAGTATTAAACGACTGGCATTTTTTAAAAGTCCTTCTTAAATTATAAAAAAATCTGTTATTTGTTCCATTCTAATGTCAGATAATCAAATCATAGCATCATTCGGGTGGTGACTTGTTATTCGAATTTGAAGATTTTATTTTCTGCAGTTTCATTATTCAATTTTGTTTCAATAAAAACTGGTGAAAAAAACCACACGGTGTCAAAAGATAAAAGCATTTTTCTGAAATTTTCAAGCTTATTTAAATTTTTATTTAAATTTATTTTACAGGACAATTACCTGTGTTTGTCAGGGACCCCAAAGACCAATCTCTCGACATTGGAGAGCAATTCAAGTTCGAAGTTGAAGTTCATGGTTTTCCTGAGCCTGAAATAGCATGGTAATAAAATATTTTTTTTATTTTTAAAAATTAATAATTTAAAAAATTATTTATACTTTCTTATATAATGACTTATTGTATATTAAAAATGTAAAATTTTTAACTCCATTTTCAGTCTTATAAAAGGAACAGCGCATTTATTATTATTATTATTGTTGTTGTTGTTGTTTTGAGAAATACATACTTTCTAAAAACCACCTCAATTACTGTTATATCTCCTTCATATAGAAACGTTTACCTATTATTATTTGGAGGAATTTTCAATACATTTTTACGTAAAAAAAACTATGCTATAAAATACGCATGCAAGATAAGCGAGATTTCTTTATTTTTCATTTTCTTCTTTCTAAATTAAAGTTTAAAATGAAATCTGCTATGCCTATTTCAATCTATCATGTCAGAACATCATTTCTTGAACGGCCAAGCACCACGTGCTCGTGCGAGTTAAATTATATTTTTATTCGTTTGAATGGTTTCATTCAATGAGTCACTTTGGTATTGCAAACGATCAGAAAAAAACTTTGTCTCGCATTTACTGTTTAAAAAAATATCCCATTTCCTATTTATTTCATTTCATATAATTGCGGGCTCAAAATGACTTTTTTCTATGTTTTATTTGCTGTGGTAATTAAATATTTTTTTTTAATCAGAGCTTTCGTAAATGCAATGGAAACGCGTAATCAAAAGCTGATTTTTTGAGATGCTCGTGCGGATAATAAAATTTTAATTTTTCACCTACGGATTTTTGTCTACCTCATTCCCTAAATAAAATCATGTTCTGACATGATAAAAATGGCATATTACCAAAACAAAGTTTTGACAAGTCATGACGTCTAGAATAAAAATCATTTATCTCTAAAATTTGCAAAGATGAGATTCTTTATAATAATGAATAGTTGGATCTTTTGTGCTCAATTAGAAAGTTCCCTCAAATCGTTTAACTACAAACAAAAGTTCAAGAACATGAGTGTCAAAATAGCGAGAAACTGAGTACTCAAGCCAACTGGGCGAGTGTGAATAAAATGTGCCTCAGTCATCTTTTTACAAAAGAGAACGTCTGCATTAGGCTTAACAGAAATGTGTTGATCTCGCATTAAGTGATCTGCAACTCTTGCAAGAGATGTTGTTTTCCTTTTTCTTTAGTGTTAGATTCTAGACAGCAAGTTCTTTTACTGCATGGTGGGAAAGAAGATGTTCCCTCGAATTTTCAAGACAGGTATATTTGTAAGAATAATAATTGGATGCAATAGATAAGAATTAGCGTAATTTAATATTATCTTTCGTGTGCATTTTGCTCTACTGTGATAACGAGAAATACATTTTATAAAAATGTTTGTTTGTTTATTTTTTTGTTTTTTGAAAAAGAATACAAAAATCTCAAAAGTAAGTAAATATTTTAATAAATGAAATTTAAAAATTCTCCCAAAATCTATTTTTTGTGTGTGAATACAGTTATAAAATTGTACATTTTTTGTTCAAAAAATTATACTTATATTATTTTGAAGTTAATTATTATCTTTTTTAATATTTGTTTAAAAAATTCGGAAGATGTATATTTAAATGAAGCTGCCTAAAAACAGCATAATAGACAATTCTATTTCATGCAGATTTGTTATTTGATAAAAGTAACATAATAGAAATAGAAAGCTTTAATATTTGTATTACATATTTCATTTCTAGAATTTAACATTTATACTGGAAGATATCTTTCATATTGCTTTAATTTAAAATGAAAAAATTATCGATCAATTAACGCAAAAATTTAATCAGTATGTAAATAAAAAAATCATAATTATCCCACGAAATAAGTTAAAAATTTCAATTCCATTTAAGCAAAATGGAATTATATTCATCACAACTTTTTCCTCGACTTACTTCGAAAATTACTATTTATAAATTTTTCAGCAATTAAATAATAGAATTTGCATTAAAACTAATCGCCTTTATATAAAAATATTATTTTTTTACAAAAATGGTTGACTATAGTGTAATAAAACAAACGGTATTTAATTGATAAATAGTAATTTATAAAATTAATGTTCATATGTTTAAAAGACTTTATTATTTTAATATGAAATAGAAATTAGATAAAAAAATTTATCTATTTTTGCTTTATTATTTTAATAAATTTGTTTTATCTATTTATTCAACGCAAATTTATTTTACTGTATTATGTCAGAACATGATGTTATTTTGGGAATTAGGTAGACGAAAACCCGTAGGTGAAAAATTGAAATTTTATTATCTGCACGAGCATCTCAAAAAATCAGCTTTTAATAATCCTTTGTCATCACATTTACAAAAGCTCTGATTTTTAAAAAACGCTAATTACTACAGTGAATAAAACCTAGAAAAATACCATTTTGAGCAAGTGATTATGTGAAATGAAATAAATAGGAAATGAGATATTTTTTTTAACAATTAATGCGGGAGAAAGTTTTTTTGGATCGTTTGCAGTACTAAAGTCACTAATTCAATGAAACAATTAAAATGAATAAAAACATAATTCAACTTGCACGAGCACGTGGTGCTTGGCCGTTCAAGAAATGATGTTCTGACATGATACATTGAAATATGCATAGCAGATTTCATTTAAAACTTTTTGATTCACGTTTTGTATTTACAAAGGTTATTTATAGCAATAATTTCTTTGTATTATTTTTCTAGGCTTAAAGATAACAAACCTGTCGAAACCAACAGCCATTTGAAAACCACAAAGAATGGAGATGTATATACGCTTGAAGGTACAGTGAAAGCTATTGAAGATGCGGGTGTTTTCACTTGCAAGGCTGCCAACAAAGCTGGCGAAGATACGAGGAAAGCAAACTTGAAGATTTCTGGTAGGTTAAACTACTTTTTAAAATTATATTTGATTTGGTTATCAAAGTACTCTTTTCTATGCTATTCTTTTTAATTTGATAATGTTGACAAATAAGCGAACCATTAGTAATTTACATTATGAATGATACTTGATAATTTTTTTTAAAAAATACTCTATGTGACACATAATGGTCCTTGGAACTATCTAATTTGGTAATATGAATAGTAGCCGCTCACAAAGGAAGTTTTTCAAATATTTGATTATATTTTTAATCAAAAAAGATAATCTGAATTTTGTTGTGTTCCGTCAATAACCTTCAAACATATTTTTATATTATTGCATAAATTTCATTTTTTTAGACCGCTTCAGAATTCAAAAATAAACTTTTAATTACACCACTTTAATATTCACAAAATAATGAACCTTAGTTTTACATCTACATACATTTTTTCTTTAATTTTGATATAGTGCATTTCATAGCGATACTATATGTTCCATTAATTACTGGATTTAATTTCTGTGACGATATCAATACATTCTTTTGTGTGAATACTATCACTGCTTTTTGAATGCTTTTTGAAGAAGGTTTTATCCCTGCTTTTCAAAAAATCATGCCTTAAAAATACTACGACGATTTTAACACTAAATGTTCCAATCCATTTTTATTATTATCATGCGAGATTATGATATTGTGGTTAGGAGGTTTTGTTGCTTCGAAATTTACGGGAAATTATGGGTAGCCTGAAATTATCGATTGGAGAATTTTTTTTCATGCTTTTACCAATTTTGCATTATTATTATACATTCTTCTTTGAAAGCAGATGCGTTTTTAAAAGCAATACTGGCCAGCTCTTACCAGTACCGCTTTAGAATTACGTATTCTTCTTTGACAGCAGATGCGTTTTAAAATGGCTGACGAAGAACTATGACATCATAGCAGTTACTTCATCTCAAAATCGGTCGAACTTTGTTTGCCAACTAGAAAAATGGAAAATGAAAACTTAAAAAAAATTACCACTATATGTATATATACCTGTGTATATATTATAGAGACCGATAGAGAAGTCTCGTGATTTTTTTCAAACCGGTTTAAACTGGTCAATGACTTAAATTAATGAAGACAAATAATGAATTAAAACTAATAAAATTCTCGCATGATAATTTGAAATTTGCGGTCGTAGATTCCATTTTTTTTTCACTTTCTCGAAATAAAAAGTATGTGTAGAAAAATTATCATAACTGTTAAAAAAAATCACACTCGGAGTTTTGGCGTATCTCCAAATTTCTGATCAACCTGAATCTGATAAATACATTTCGTGTATGAAACGAGGTAACTCAAAAATACTTTCAGCAAGATGGATGAAATTTGGTGCATGGACTTAAAACTAAATCAACAGATATCTGTCAAGTTTTAAAAACAAAACCAATTAAGAAGTCTATCAGTCTGAATGATCAAATACAAGGTAACCAAACGGAAAGAGATAGATGACTAAAATTTGGCTCATAAATTAAAAGGTAGATCTTTATCAAATTTGACAGAAACTCCGTAGAGGAATTGATCTTCTGTTGATTCAATAATTTTCCAATATGCAATAATGCAATAAATGAAACAAACTCAATAACTTTAATAAATGTTGTTGTTGTTGTTTCTTATGGCACTTGGCATGGAGAAGTTCGCTGACGCATCAGAGATTTTAAACCGAATGAGCATCTTTTGTTTTATAGTAACGCCTACTAAGACCAAGAGTAGGAGTTAGCTACTCACTCATCACATTCGCTTGTACAACCCCTTTTTACAGGGGAACACATTCACACACCTTACAGATAGAACACAGAACAACCATGCACGAACCGGGGACACCAATATGAGGGGGAAGACTCTCTATTCCCATGAGAGGATGTCGGCTGACTTCAGTAAATGAAATGTTGTATATGATCTCGAGACGACAGCTGTAGTTTCGTGGAAGATTTTGCTTTCAGTCATTCAGGGAGGAAAAAAAAGAGTCCAAAATCTGTTTGTCCGTTAGTCTCTCCAAATAGTCCGATTGGAGCACTCCCGCCTTCTAAACATCCACACCCCCTCTCTTTTTACAAAAAAATTAAGGGGTGGGAGAGTTAAAAGTAAATAAATAAAAACGAATTGAGAGAAACCCTGTGGAAAAAAAAGAATCATGAAGTCATCCATGTTCGAAATGTCGAGTATGAGTCTGATGTGAAGCATTTCTTGAGGATTTGTTGCCGCGGATGGGACCATCAGCCGCTTGTTTGATTGTAGAAGGAAAAGAAACGAAAAGCAACAGCGGAGCGATATAAAAAGACCGGAAGATATATTTCAACAGTTTGCTTTCGAACAACATTGAGAAAACATCGCTCCCTTTATAAAGTAAAAAAAAGAGTTATAACAATTTTATTCATTTCGAAAGTTAGGATAAACTTTTACAAACTTAATAATAACCAAACTAGTTTTTACCGTGACTTAAACTCTTATTAATCGCATTCGAGCGATTAATCGCCGAAGATCATACAATAATAGAAACATTATAACTGTTATTCGCCAATAGCATGTGATTAATAATATACGTGCATTTATTGGATAATATAAAAGACGATTTCTGTGAAAATCCTCCCGTTACTTAAACATCATATTTCCATTTAATGATCCTATAATTAAAGAATTTAATATAAATTACTCAGTATGCTATCTTTCATAATGGTAGTTGTTATAAATATTTTCAAAGTTTTCACAAGTTTTAATGTTGGAAATAGTTTTTAGGAGTTTTCTCCTTTAAATAAAGCTTCTAAATACAAAATATTTAATGTTCTAAACCTTAAAAGTACAATAATACTTATGAACGATGGAATTTTCCACTTAAGATTTATTGTGAGTATTTTTTTTATCATGTCAGAACATGATATTGTTTTGGGAATGAGGTTTTCTGGCGTCAACAAAAATCCGTAGGCGAGAAATAAAAATTTTATTATCTGCACGAGCACCTAAAATAGTCAGCTTTTAACAACGCGTTGCCAATGTATTTAAAAAAAGCTCTGATAAAAACATAAGTTAATGACTACAGCAAATAAAACATAGAAAAATGTCATTTTGAGCACGCGATTATATGAAATGAAATAAATAGGAAATGAGATATTTTTTTAAACAATCAATGCAAGACAACGTTTTTTTTTTTGGATCGTTTGCAATACTAAAGTGACTCATTCGACGAAACCATTGAAATGAATAAGAATATAATTTAACTTGCACGAGCACGTGGTGCTTGGCCGTTCAAGATATGATGTTCTGACATGATACATTGAAATAAGAATTTCAGATTTCATTAAAAAAATTTTTTTTACAGATTTTGCCCCCAAGATCACTGAAAAATTGCCATCATCAGTTGATCTCACCGAAGGAGAGCCACTGAAATTAAAAGCTAAAATTTCAGGAAAGCCCGTTCCAGAAATCAAATGGTAATAGGCATTTTAATTTTATTTTGCACTTATTTTTTAAAAATCAAGATTTTCTATATTAAAGCTTTATAAAATGCATGTAAAATTTATTATTCGTGAAGTATCATTTCTTTAAAATTAAAATTATTTTTTGAAAGTTTTAATAGGAGTTTTGATGAAGGAATAATTTTAAGATTTCAATAACCAAATTGCATGTTTTCAGCTGTGAAATACATTTTTTTTCATAAAATAACAACTAATAATATTAAATGTATTAAATAAATTAAATCTTTAAATTTAATTAAAACGGCGATTTAGATACTAATAAAAGAGTAATTTTTAAAATGTTAAATTAAAATTTGTAAAATTCTTTAAAATTCTGCATATTTGATCATTACCAATCATATGTCACAGATAGTAAAAATGAATTTAATTTTCAAGATATACTTGTTCCTATTAGCGATATTTATTCAGATATTAGGATTTACTAATTAATATATTTACTTTTCTACTTTTTATGTAAACAAGTAAATTATTTTGAATTAATAAAACATCTCGAGTTAAAATTTGTAATTTTGCTTTTGCATTTTTGAATCTAATAAAATCTTTCTTTTCTGAGTATGATGATCACGATGTTACTTTTTATATACAAAATATTTATTTATAATAGAGGCTACTTAATTATTCATATGATAAGACTATTTCTTTATATGAATGCTAAATTAATTTTTAAAGCATAAATTATTTCAAGCTTTTCTTTAAAAGGTTGTACCTTATTTAATTTTGGGAGATAATCGTAAGGAAGACAAATATTTTGAAATAGCACTTCTGTTAGTGTCCTTTTCAATTGCATGCCAATATTCCAGGGTGAAGGATGGTAAGCCCGTGAGGCAGAGCAGTCGCACCAGCATGTCCGTGTCTCCGGACGGCACTGCCGAGCTCAGCATAGCGGACATGACCCACGACGATGCGGGCGTCTACAAGGTGGTGGCGACAAACGACAAAGGACAGACGGCTTCGGAATCTAGTGTCGGAGTTGCCTGTAAGTAAATTCATGATCGTAGAAACCAATTGTTGGCAAATTGTTGTTGTTGTTCTCTTGTTCCGCTTTACAATGGAAGGAGGGGTACATTAGCCTCTGAGGGTAGTCATGGAACTGACTCTCCGACCCGCCACGAAGGCATACAGATTAATCATAGAAACTGAATGTCCGGACCGCCGCAACAGCAATTAGCGGTCACTGTGACTGAGTCCTAATGGTCATCAACGGCCAAGGTACAACCCTCCCCTAAGGAAGTACGTCCCGTCATCGATGAGAGGAGTCTAACCCTCACCTATTAATTTACCCACTGGGTTGGCGAGATCCCATCACCATACCGGAAGCATCTCATCCCCAATTACAAGGTGCCCCCCGGCGGGTAGCCTCTGAGTGTACGGACTCCTGAGCACCTAAGGGCAGAAGTCTGACTTCTAGCTCATACACGTTACAAACCTTTTTTACGGAGCGGACTTCATTCATACATTTTATTTATACATCCACAGATCGTAATTTAGATCTGGAACAGAGAACAATCACCTCTGACA
This sequence comes from Argiope argentata, assembly GCA_026289955.1. Lineage (NCBI taxonomy): Eukaryota > Metazoa > Arthropoda > Arachnida > Araneae > Araneidae > Argiope > Argiope argentata. The sequence goes on along the minus strand of JAOUZG010031479.1, from coordinate 4,369,538 downwards.
CCAGTGATATTACTCTCGACATAGAGAACTTTTTTTATTTCGACAGATTTAACATGCGTCAGCCACCACACACAAAGAGTCTTCGGTTGGCGTGTTCGAACTTGCAGCCCAACCGTAAAACTTTAAAAGTATCTTTTGTTCCTACTGATAATGCAGATATGTTTAATCTAATTTTATAGAGGGTTTTAACATCTTTGTTAGCAACGATAGGATAAAGAAATTCACCAAATAAAAAAAAAGTTTTATAGGGATATGAATACTTCACGTGACAATGAATTATGTTTTGTGACTTCACTTGGTCATACAGACAACATCCGTATATTCTTTCCTTTTTTAAGTAACTCATCCATACATACGTAATAGTGTGCTTGTTCATTATTGGGCTCAAAAAAGGTGGAAGAAAATCTTATCCATTTCTCTGAAAAGAAGACCGAGAAAGTTATTTCGGAAGATTTAAATTGTTTCATGAGTACATACATGCGATCATCGACTGTTCGCATATGATTGTGATCGTATTTTACGATGTTTTGTGTGAAATAAACCATCGCATATATTTTGCCTTGTGTCCAAGGACGGAGGTTCACACTGAGCAATTAATTCATATTAACCTATCTTAAGAACTGTTCTTGTATATACCAGAAAAACAATTAGCAAAAAAATATAAATTTACCCAAACAGTAATATCTAAAAATAGAAATAATTAAAAGAACATTGTATCTAGAGAGCGCCAATGCTGCTGCAACTAGGACACAGATGAAATGAACAAAATTGGCAAAAAAAATTTTAAAAACAAAAGTAGAGATAATAATAATACATTGAATCCGGCCTGAAGACTTTTTCAAGGGTCACCCTCAGGCAGGGATTCAAAAAGGGATTTTTTCTGTGAGAAATCTGACAATAAGTCAAAATTTGATTTCCCGTGACCCAAAAATCCCAAGAAAAAAAGAATATCTTAATTAAAAATCAACCAGAAAAAATCACGCAAAACGAAACCAAAACTAACAAAACAAAACAAATAAAAAATAAATTAAAATATAGAGAAATCCAGGAAAAATGAGGTCTTGGAGATAATCAATAACATAGAAATACAAAAACATTAAAACACAAAATGTTAAAATCAAACGTAACAAAACAACAGACTCAAAACAAAACTAAATATACCCGTAATTAAACGCACACAAAACAAGCAAAAAAAGCAAAAAAATCACTAAAAGGTTTATGGAATCTAATTAGAATAAAAGAGAAAAACTCAAACCAATCAAATAACAGTCAACGAGAAAATCCGAATATATATAGTACTCCAAAAGGTCTAAAGCTTGTCGAAATCCATCAGTAGCATTTTACCTCGTCGAACGAAAGAAAAATCCGCCGCGTTTAAAATCGAATGTAATTCAGAAAATAGTTTAAAAAGTACAATCAGCGCCATCTATTCACCAACGTTCCAAGAAAATAAACTAGAAGTTTTTGTTTTCGTTTTGAAAATGAGTTAAACTCTCTCTTATTAAAGGTTGTAAGTTGCAATAATTTTTGGGAAAATCGTTAGTGGCTAAGGTTTTAATGAGATTATTAGTTGCTAACAAAAAAGAAATTTTGTTATTACAAATTTTTTTTAATCCTGAAAAATTGTGAAAATATTAAATTTTTTAAAATTTTAGAATTTAAATTAGAATGGAAATTGGAAAGTTTAATTATTTAAAAGTTGAAATAATCTCTTTTGTCATAAATACCTATTAAAGTTTTTCCATTTGAAATTTCTATATTTAAATCCAAATAGTTGGCTTTAAGTGGATTATTGTTAGTTTCAGTTGAAATTAGTTCTTTTGGGTAGCAGTCAATAACAATATCAGTATTATCCGAATTAAACAAAATTAGGTCGTCTATATATCTATATCCTTTTTGAATCCCTGCCTGAGGGTGACCCTTGAAAAAGTCTTCAGGCCGGATTCAATGTATTATTATTATCTCTATTTTTGTTTTTTTAATTTTTTTTTTGCCAATTTTGCTTGTATATACCAGGGGTGTCTTGGGGGTGATTATAGTTCAGGAGTTCAGAAACTAAACTATACAGAGTCATTTATAAATTCAAATAAACATTTATTTAATATAAACAAAAGGAAAAAGATTTACTGGACAAATATTTACAAATGAGTTGAATACATGGAGATATAAAATGAATAGACACAAGGTGACTAGATCGTTCTCTACTGTCCAGATAGGTTATTAATTATTCGGAAATACGTTAGTAAGAAGAGAATTTAATCACCTATGGGAGTGGGGGTTTTACCGTCAATTTCCCAAAGTATGTTCCCGGCTCAAAAGTCAGTCTGCCTCTCCTTCGACATGTTGATAGGGTTGAAGGGGCGCCAAGCGCAGGAAGATGCTTATCCCCGGTAATGGTAGACTGCATAGGATGTTACGGTCGATTTTTGTCGTGACCGTCGACACACGCACACACACGCACGCACGCACACACACACGCACACACACACACACACACACACACACACACACACTATAATTGCTGCAGCTATGAAGACTTTTTTAATGGTGTTATTTAACTCGTAACAACAATATTATCTGAGCAGAAATGTTTTTTAATTGAGAAAAATCTTTTTTTTTCCTGGATACAAACGCGATACATCCCTCGTATTATTGTTCCAACGGCTTTAAAATTTGATCAAATTAAGTAACCTTAATTTAAACTATCATCTTCACGATATTTTTTATTTTCTATTTTTTTTTAACTTCAACCGTCTCTTACCTATTTGTATTAGCAATCTTTACGAGATTATTTTTCTTTATTTTGATTGGACTTACTCCCAAAAATTAATGCGGTTGCTTAGATAGATTCAAAATGCAAAATAAAATGATGTTCTTTTCAAAGAGAGCTATGAAAAATTCTACTCTAAACCTTTACCGCATATGGGCCCATATATGGTATTGCAGTTTTGATTCAATTTTATTTCCAAATAAAATATCATAAAATAATTCAAACTATTTTAATCCATCAAATGCATATTTAACAATAATAAAACGCAAAAGAATTGTCTATGATTATATGACATTTCGAAATAACCTCACTTTTGTGCAAGTAAGTGAAATAGCAGAATTGAAGTGCGAATGATTCATTCTCAAAAAACGATAACAGGGTAAAAGGCAAGTGCTTTTTGACAAAAAAAATATTTTCATGGAGTCGATATTCTCGTCTTTTTCGACGGATAACAATTTTTCCTTTTTTCAACTGTAATTGTTTTTGTCTCAGTGCATACGAGCTCATATATGGTTCTGAAATATATATATATGTATAAAACTTTTTCATTATTTTCTTTTAATATGTTTTATTGATAAATAAATAAAACTATTTCCCCCATGAAACAATTTTTTTCAACCCTTTATTAATTCATGTAGTAAAAGGGCCAATTACCCAAATACAAATTCATTGTATTGCAGAACAATCTAATACCCTGTCATTTTTTAGATGCAAGAGATATTTATAAACACTATTTTTTTATTAATCTCCTTTCCTATTAATTTGTTTCAAAAGCTGTAATTTGAAATAAAAAGTTTTCCATGCACCTTTGTGCTATTGTGTAAAATCAATTTGAAAGAATTATAAATTCCTACTGTAACATATATGAATGCTAAATATGATGATCTAGAAAATTAATGAATTTTACCTCCAACAATCTTTTCACGTACTTGCAGAAGATCTATCAATCATTATACTTTTATCTTTTACTTTTTCAGTCCGTCCCAAAACTACCAAGCCTTTTGTGGGACAGTTGCATCCCGTTGAAGCTATCGTTGGAAAGCCAATCGTGTTGGAAGCCAAAGTTACAGGAAATCCGAAACCTAAAATTGAATGGTAATGTTTAAATAATTTTTTTTCTCTGTATAAATACATTCATTCAATTATACAGGTACAATTGGACAAAGATGCCAATAACTTTAATGGGAATTACTACTTGAAATTACGGCTTTCATTATAAATGAGAACATGAAACACAAGATAAAACGGAACTTAATCTGTGTTTTTCTTACTTCTTTCTTCAATATCTAGAAAATAGAGCACCTTTCTTTTATTTTCTGCCATCCTCTGCATCACCTTAACTTATACTGGGGGGGGGGGATAACAGTGAAGGAAGTGGGACAGGAAACTTTTGGAAAAGGCAACAGTCCTCTAGTGTGACAGGAAGTAATTAAACATAGATGCCAATTATTCAACGTCTCTGGTAACCAATGTGAGTGTTAATGGGTCGATTGCCCAAAGACCGATAATACAGAACTTGCAATCCTGTCGATACTGCTGCGTTCAGTGGTGGCGGGGTGGTCGGCTGTACACAGGAAGTACCGAACTCGCAACATTAGGGCTCGTAATCGAGTAAGATAGCCACTAGACAAGAGTAATTACTCGTGTCTGGAAGATATTACCTGGCTTATGAAGCTTTCACCACAATGCCATGTTTATTTAACCATGTGGATTAAATCTAAAATACTTAAATGATGTTTCCTTTCACGAAATATAATTTGCCTTCACTTAGTATTAGGAAAAAACTCTCTGTAAATTATGAATGGTATATTTTAAAACATTCAATTTCTTTTATTTCACAGGTTTAAAAATGACAATAAACTTGAATCAGACAAACATGTCACATTGTCCGAAGGGGATAACAAGGCTATTTTGACCATTGAGAAGGCTGGACTGAACGATGCCGGTGAATACAAGTTGACTGCCTCGAATGAGTTAGGAGAAGACAGTTCATCGGCACCCATTAAAGTATCCGGTGAGAAAACTGTGAACATTTAAAATTAGAGAAAATAATAAAGCTTTTGTTAACACTCTGACAGAATTTTTAAATTAATGAAATACAGAAGACTAGAATTTTATTACCATTTTAATGCATTGATTAGTATTTGTTACAAAATTATAAATATTTGGTAGCATTCAACTGTATTTTTCAGTTGAGATTAATGAGCTTGTTTTCATGCAGAACCTGGGAAGAAGCCAGTGATTGTGAAAGAACTAAAGGCAGGAAAAGTTCTGGAGGGTGAAGAAGCGAAACTCCAAGTTGTTGTGTCTGGACAGCCGATGCCAACCATTGCCTGGTATGACCTCTTCCACTCTCTGAAAATAACACTCAGCTACTCAACAAGATCTATGATTAATTCATAGTATATGGAATTTTACAATTCAGAATTTGGTTCAGTTTATTACGAACTACTGAAATATGCTTTACTTAATTTTGTTAATTAGTTTTAAGTTGTATTAGTCAATTTTATGACGGATTACGTACTTTTGAACTGTACTGAAAAATAGACGATCCTCCTATTTAAATTTAGACATCTCAAACAGTAATTATTTGATCCTCGGTATATAAAAAAAAATTCTTCTCGGCAAGCTGGAAGGCAGAATTATATTCCTTTACATTTGAATTACCATCTGTCAAAATAAGTTGTTGGTGTTAGAAACAATCAAAACTAGGGCTTGGAAATCTTTTTTCAGTCTCTAAGATAATCGCAGGAACGATAAACTTCATATATTGCCGAAAAAGTTAAACTTCTATTAACACTTTGCTGACTGGTGATTAGTTAACTCGTCATTGCACTTGCATTATCTGTTTCAATTTATAACACCGAGGGCGATATAGAACAATGCAAAAACTTGGCGTATCGTGTTTAGTCTTGTCCGCTCTATAACGGAAAAATTACTTTTCCTAGTATTTACATTTTTATTAGAATTTTAGTAAAATTCCAAAAATTTCAACCATGACGGAACGTATCGGCGAAGAACTTTTTGATGTTCCAATTCGACAAAATTCATTGGAGTTTTTTTTAGAACGCTTTACTTTCATATTCAATTACAAAAAAGTAGCGGGTGACATGACATAGTTTCTGTGTAAAATTGCCGGTCACCAAAGTGTTAAGAAATTTGAAAATAATGCTCTTTGGAGACCACCACCTGTGCATCCTTGGTACTTCGGTGTTAAACCACGTTGGTGCCACGGACTAAACATGTCTAGGAAGCAGCAAAAGTAGACTTGTTAGAAGCCTTACCTTCCAACAGGGTCGGAAACTCCTCTCTGAGTGTCACTGGCGCATGACGGAACAGGGTTCGCCTAGCCACATCCTGAAGTGCTCGGCCTTTACTACTGGCGAGATTTTAAAGGACCCGAATCTGTTTTTGGACTTCCTCGAGATTTTTGGTTTTATGGAGATGGGTAGCTAAGCTACACCATCTGGGATAAGAAACAACAACAACATAAACTTCTTGTACAAAATTTTTGCGTCTTAATAATACACTAATTTGACTAGTTGGATTTATTTCTCTCTCTTTAATATTAAGACAGTAATAGCGAAACGAAAATTTCAAATTCTTTACACCATTTCCACCATCCTTTGAGCTAGATGGACCATTTATGAACTCGCCTGAAATTTTTTACATATCTAACAACATATTCCAAACCATTTTAAATCCAAACCAAATTACTCTATTAATCTTGTACACAAGATAACATGAGGAAAACGTAATACACGCACGCACACGCACACACACACAATATTTGAGTCTTTTAAAGACTATTTTTGTGAAAGTTGAAATTTAAAATTTCTTGCCCGTGCATTTTTATTGATGCCAAAAACCTCATTCCAGTGAACCCTCATTGAAGCACGACGTGGTAAATTTAATTGCAAACGATGAGTAAATTTAGTATTGCAAACTATCCAAAAAACTTTGTCTCGCATTTATTGTTTAAAAAAAATATCGCATTTCCTTTTTATTTCATTTAATATAATCACGTGCTCAAAATGGCATTTTTCTAGGTTTTATTTGCTGTGATAATTATTTTTTTAAAATGAGAGCTTTTGTAAATACAATGAAAACACGTTATTAAAAGCTGATTTTTTTAAATACTCGTGCAAATGATAAAATTTCAATTCATTGCCCACGCATTTTTGCTAACGCCAAAAAGCTCATCCCAAAAACAACATGTTCTGACATGATAATTAAGAAAATAAATTGATCTGTTATTTTCAGCAACAAAACTAATTACATTTTTAATTTTCTTTTGTGACCTAAAAAAGGCTAATTAATTCCAATCTGTTAGCAAATATTTAATCCATTTTGTAGTTTTGTTACAACATAGCATTTGTTAACCCTTTACTGCATGAATTAATAAAGCAATGGAAAAAAATTGTTTTGCAGGGAAAATAGCGTTATTAAATTATCAATAAGACATATTAAAAGAAAAGCAATGAAAATGTTATATATATATTTTTTGTTTTTTACGGAACCATATACGGGCTCGCATGCACTGAGGCAAAAACCGTTTCAGTTGAAAAGCAGAAACATGATTATCCGTCTAGAAAGATGAGTATATCGATTCCATGAAAATATTTTTTTGTCAAAAAGTACTCACTTTTTTACTCTGTTATCGTTTTTTTGAAAACGAATCACTCGCTTTTCAATTTTGCTTTTTCACCCACTTGCACAAAAGTGAGGTTACTTCGAAATTGCATAAAATCATAGACAATTTTTTGCGTTTAATTATTGCTAAATACATATTCGATGGATTAAAATGGTTTGTCTTATTTTATAATACTTAATTTGGAAATAAATTTGTATCAAAACTGCAAAACCATATACGGGCCCATATGCGGTAAAGGGTTAATGATACTACATTGGCAAACTTAGAAAATTAAAAAAAGGAAGATATTTTAAGTAACATAAATTTTTAAGATTATTTTTAACCAAAACCTATTCCTCTGTAGGATGCATAATGGTAAGAATGTTCTCGAAGGCCAGCATTCTACGGCAACCATAGACGAAAATGGAGTCGCCATACTAACCATCCACGAAGTGAAAAGTGAAGATGGGGGTCTGTATACTGCCATAGCAACCAACAAGCATGGCAAAGCTTCCAGCGAGGCACCTATTATTGGTAAGATATATCTTAAAATCAAACAGCTTTCAAAAGAAACTGATATTTTGGGACTGAAAAAAAAATAGTCAGGTACCTTTACAGAATTATCAACACTGAATCGCTGTTGGTTCGTTTCTTTTACGTAAAAAAAATTGGTTCTGCTTGAATCGTCATTTCAAATATTTTGTTATTATAATATGAAACCATATAATCATTTTTATTTCTAACCTTGAATATCTTAAATTTAAATAATTTCACTCCTTGAAATGTTTTGTCGATTTAAAGACCTTATCAAATGGCAAAATACCGTCTACACTTTCGTGGACAGTCTTCGATTTATGCCCGTAGGCAACAGGTAAAGCAAGATTTTCATCATTGTGGACATTTAAAAAAAACCAGCTTGAAAATGTAGACGATAGTGACTGAAATATCGTTTGCAAACGGAATTTAACCAATCATGTGAAACTTTGACAGTGACGTAATATGAAAATAAGAAGATACCATCAACTGGTAATCCAAATTATATCAGGGCATGGAAGATTCCCTGCATATTTCCAAAGATCTGGTAGAATGCAGGAAAATAAATGCATTTGTGGAGGAATCGGTACTGCTTACCACTATTTAAAGGAATGTGCAGAAATCTCCGATCATAGAAAACATCTGCAATTTAATAATAATGACTTGAGCTCAGTGCTGATGGTTCCAAGTAATCTTAGAACTCTGAAGGACATGATGTCTAAAATTGCCAGTTTTTTCCCAACTGTTTGAAAGTTTATAGAGAAGGAAGTGGTCAGTTTATGACCACTTTAGGGCCAATTACCTCGAAAAGAATATCAGTTTGGCAAATTCGGTCAATGTAAGGATGGCCATTGCTACAGTCCACAGTCGGCCACAGCAAATCCTGTCGATATTGCTATGTTCAGTAGTGGCGGGGTGGTCGGCTGTACAGAAGAAGAAGAAGAAGTGATGTAATATGCCAAGAATGGCGCGATTGACGCCAATTATAATACAACTAATATATTTATAGTTTGTTTATATTACTAGTTTGATTATTTCCACCATTTCTCCTGAGCGATAAATACACCATAACGTACACCTACGTTTTTAGGTTTACCAGACAGCAAATGCTCAAGTGACGTCCCTTTTGTGGTTATCTGTCCTCGAAAGCGTAGACGGTATTTTGCCGTGTGGTAAGGCCTTTATCGGTTACGAGTTGTTTATTTTATTTCCTAATCTATTTTTAATTTGAGCGGTTGACATCCATACATTTGGTTCATTTCGGGATAATTTTTCTTCAGCAGGGGGCAAGCGAAAAATCGCCAAAGAAATTTGGCGTAATTCAACATTATTTGGCGATTTTTCGTTTGTGCCCGGCTGAAGGTAAAGTATTCATTTCATCACGAGATTCATAGCTTTTTTTCAAATGTATATTTATAAAAGGCAACATGGAGAGCAAAACTCGTTCATGAAATGCCAGTCCGATTTATTAGGCATTCTTTTGCTCATCTTTTAAATTTATTGCTTGCTTAACAAATATTTAAAATACAACAATCAATATTTTTACGTTATTTTGAATAATGTTGGATTCGAGTACTTTGCGACCTTAGGCAATACGTACTGTGAAACATCTCTTTTTAAAAAATGGCCAAACTGTTTCATGATCCGGCATGTTTTATATATTTTAATGATTTATCTGAAGTTAATATATTTAATTTTAACTTTGTGGATATATATTTGCCTTTATTTATCGAATATCATTACTCCACACCACCTGACACCAAAGCTTAAGGGAAATATTATTAAATTAAAATAAATTTTTTACTTTATAGATATTCAAACAATATTGTGATTGCAAGAAAATGCAAAGAATCTAACCAATTGTTCTCTAAAAGAGTGTTAAAATAGTCTTAGTACATCATTAACATTTTTTTTATTTTACAAACAGTAATTTGTTAAGTAGAAAAATATAATTTTAAATTAACCTACAATCGGTCCTAGATGCCTGACTAGTAGGAAATTGTTATTGATTTAGGAAAACAATAATCCTCATATTCCTGTTGAGATTTTTATGAGAAAACAGAACAAATAAAGTAAAATAAAATAGATTAATTAATATTTTTTTAAAAAAATTAAAACTATATTTTTCTAAATGTAAATATAATAATTTTCATTCTTTTAATTCTAAACCGTTTTTAGAATACATAATTTCTTCTCTTTAAGCTCTGAAAATTGGTTTTGCAAGACATTAAATATTTCTGTATGATCAAAAATGGAAACAGTAAAATTCATTTCCCATGATTAATATGTTATCAGTTCTAACTCTGTAAAATTTTCTCTGTGAAGAAAAAGTATGAAATATTTATATAATTTTTTTTATTATCTAAAACCCTCAATTTAAAAAAAGGATTTCTACAAAGGTGGTTTATAAATAATAATAAGTAAACATACTGAGGAAAACCCAATCTACAGATTGCTAATTCTATGTTCAATGGACAATTAACTTATTATGAACATCCTTTTTTTCAATTTTTATCAGTATTTCATGATTCACAAAAGTAAAATGCATACATTCATAAAAAAAACAATGAAGAAAAATTAATTTTATTTTAATGATTTTTTTTTAAAAAAATTATTTGAGGTGCTTAATTATTTTATTTGGCTGTTAAAAGTTCTTGTAGCCGGCGTCTTGACATAAAGGTAGTCCCATGATCTGGGCGTCCCAGATTCGTGTCCCGGTTCGGGCATGGTTGTTCCTCTGTATACTATCTATGAGTTGTGTGAATGCGCTCCCCTGTAAAAAGGGACTGTGCAAGGGAATGTGATGAGTGAGTAACAAAAGTCGTACTCTTGGCCTTAGATGGCGCTACTACAAAACAAGAGATACTGATTAGTATAATTCGCTAACTACCTCAACGAGCTTGTCCATGGCTAGTGCCATAAGAAACAACAACAAAAGGTCTTTCCAGAATAGTTTAGTTTAAATTTATATTCAAAATTCCTTTTACAGGTAAAGTATAATTCTCTTGCAGCATCTGGAATAAGATTTAATCGGTAAAACTCTACCTGAAAATAGCAGTATGAAAATTCAAAAAGAAAAAAAAAACGCATGATATAAGACTTAGCATTTACGATTTTCAGCTTTTTTAAACGTTATAAAAGATTTTTCTATAACATAAATCACATTGTGCATCATCATAATTTTCAATAAAAACGGTTTACTATTTATTCTTTGCGCAACAATATGCATTATCATTGAATAAATTTAGGTTTTTTTTTCTATCTGCAATATAATTAATAAACTTCGTTTTTCACCAGTAACGCCACTCGTCAAAATCGAAGCAGAAAAGAAACCCACGAAAATATTTGAATTTCTACAGCCTCTTATGCCAAAACTTGTTCCTGAAGGCAAACCTTGCATTCTAGAAGCCAAAGTAACCACCGATCCCAAGCCTGCATCAATCAAATGGTAAGCTCCGTTGAAGTGTATCGTCGCTATTAAGTCAAACATTTTATTGATGAAAAGAATTTTTATAATTTTTATATTTGCTTTTAAATTTCTGTATTGTGTATATGATTGTTATATATTGTTACAAGCGGGCGAGTGCCATGGAAGCGTGCCGAAGTTGGCGAAGTTTGACGAGGCGCTTCGCGCCAGCCTGGTTGGTTTGGCGAAAGGAATTGTCTGGTAGCCGCTGCATCGTTCATGAATCTCCGCGTGCTTTTGATCGCACACTCTCTCGGCTATATAAGGGACGGGTTGCCGAAGTTTCAGCAGTTTAGCTCTCGGAAGAGAAACGACTCGTTGTAACTAACTGATTACTTTTCTCGCTTTTTATTAGTGAGCTGTGTTTACTTTTGCTGTTAACTTTGTATTATTGAGTTCGCTGCGATTTACTGTTGTTGTGCCATACGATAGCTGTTTTGCAGACTGTTTTTATTGTGCGTAAGGCTTTGTATTTACGCTGTTGGAGACTGTTGACAGCTGGATTGTGTTTATATGAAGTTTTACTTTATCGAGTCATCCTGTAAATAGCTGTGAATAAATTTGTTTGCGCTGTCCTCAAGTAAAGTCCATTCAATCCGATCCCGCTACACTTAAAACGTAACAACTGGTGTCACAAAATACTAAAGTGATTCATTCAATGAAACGATTGAAATGAATAAAAAATATACCTTAACTTGCACGCGCACGTGGTGCTTGGCCGTTCAAGAAATTAAGTCCTGACATTAATACATTGAAATATGCATAGCGGATGTAATTTCAATTTTTTTATTTTATTTTATTTTTATATGACTATTTATTAATCATTTTTATTTTTTTATTTTTTTTATTATATTTTTTATTATTTTATTTTATTTTTTATTATATTTTTTATTATTTTATTTTATTTTTATTTATTTTTTGCTCATCTTATCCTATAATGTTTTAGATACATATCAGTGTGTTTTTCTATGTGTAATTTTTAGTATAGAATTTCCTTGTAACATTAACTTTATATTTAGAAATTTGAGACGTTGAATAACGTATTTGATACTCTTTTTTAATTGGACGTTTGGCCCAAATATCATATTTCCCATTCACATTAATTTTTTTTAATTATTTTATTTTTTTCTTCATTCATCGTTACACTGGGACATATTTTAATAATCGTTATATTACTATAAATATCACTATACGAAACTTATAAGTTTGTCAGTATAGACAATTTTTTATTATTTACATTTACTTGATATTGTCACAGGAAAATTTCATTTCTGTAAAATGAATTTTGGAATTTTCTGAAAGTGAACAATTTAAATCTTTATATTATATGCTGTAAACTGTTTACAGCTTTAAATTATATTCAAAAGTATGTATTAAAACTTTTGGGAATATGCAATTTTGAAATACAATATGTATATTACAACCTATAAGATTAAAGTTAGTTTCTAAATACAAAAAAGTGATATTTCCTAGAAATTGAATGGGAAAATTTATATTTTATTCCTCAAAAACTGGTTATAAAAACTTATAAATAGATTTTTTTGCTTGTTTTTGCAGGACGAAAGACGGCAAAGAAATCCCACCATCGGAGCGATATCAGATCTCTGAGGAAGAGAGTGGCTACCTTAAACTGGTCATCGCTCAGATGACCCCTGCGGACAGGGGCAAATATGCCGTCACTGTATCTGACGGAGAAACTGAAATTAGAAGCGAGGCAATGGTCAATAGTGAGTGCCAAAATTGTTATTATATGAATCAATAAAATCATAAGTGTAAATTATCAAATTGCAAGAAGCATTTCCTTACTTATTATGAATTTATATCGCAACTATTTACAGTCCATTTAAAAATCCTATACTCAAAATTTTTATTCATTTAAAAATTAAACAATGTGACAATTACGATTTCGTGGGGATGCATCAATAATTTTCAGATTTTTTTTAATAATGATTTTCAGTGGATGCATCAATAATTTTCTGAATTTTTTTTATCATGTCAGAACATGATATTGTTTTAGGAATGAGGTTTTGTTTCGTTTACAAAAACTCGTAGGCGAAAAATAAAAAAAAAATCGTAGACGAAAAACAAATTACCTTTTAATAACGCGATGCCATCCCATTTACAAAAGCTCTTATTAAAAAAAATAAGTTAATGACTACATCCAATAAAACCGAGAAAAATGTCATTTTGAGCACGCGATTATGTGAAATGAAATAAATAGGAAATGTGATATTTTTTTAACCAATCAATGCGAGACAAAGTTTTTTTGGATCGTTGGCAATACTAAAGCGACTCATTCGATGAAACAAATTAAAATGAATAAAAATATAATTTAACTCGCACGATCACGCGGTGCTCGGCCGTTCGAGAAATGATGTTCCGACACGATACATTGAAGTATGCATAGCAGATTTCATTTTAATCTTTTTTTGTTTGCTTCTTTTTCGTTTAAATTTCTTATTTTGTATAGGATTTTTTAAAAATTTGATTAATGGATTTTTTTGTTACCGAACTTTGAACTTTTTTAAAATTTAATTTCAATTATATATTTCCATACTTTTTTTGCTAATGAACAAATGTTCCGGAAATACTTTGTTCTCGAGTAAAAAAAATATTTTTTTAATCAATGAAATCTCAATTATTTAAATTATTTCAAAAAAGGATTTTTTTCGTTAACTCATGAGCATAAATTATTATTTTGAAAGAAATATACGATTTTAAAATATTTGTACAATATACAATTCAGAAATATTTTGAGAATAAAATAAATTTAAGCCTATCTTTATTAAATACAATTAAGCTTATTATTCGTGTTTAAATTTTCATTTTTGGAATTACAGTATGCGCATATATATATAGTTAACAATAGTTTAAAGTATATGAAATAAACCTTCAAAAATTATTTTTGTTCCTTGTGTTGGCTTTAAACGTATTGAAATTCGGAAAATAAGTATACTTCAAAATTATATATTTTTAATGGAATAATTTATTCCTACATACAAATATAAATGATACTTATTCTAAAAATATGAAAATGATTCTGATGAATTATATCCAAAAAAAATTACAGCTAATATGTTGTGATTTCAATTATTTTATTCCTTCAGGTTTAACTTTTCCATATTCTTTATTTTTCATTTTAAAATTCTATTTCTAATCTCATACAATGTACAAGCTGTGCCAAAAAAAGGCGATCAATCTTGCTTTTCCTAAATATTTTATTTAAATACATTTTTCCAGTTATAAATTTGCATTAAATAATGTAAGTAATTCTGTTAAAAGAACTTCAATTTTAATATAATTCAATGAAAAATTTTATAAAATTTAATTTTTATATAGCCACTTTTGTGTAAAAGTGTGAATTAGCAAAATGTTTATCTTGGAATCGTCTTTGCTTTGTCTTTAATTTTGGTACATACTTACCATCTAATTTTTCTATATTAAGTTGCTTTTCTCATCAGTTTATTTAATTTTTATCATGTGAAAACATGTTGTTTTGGTAAGGAAGTTTTAATGTCTTCTAAATTTAAGGGCAAAAAATATTTTACTTGCTTTTAACAGTATTACTTTATTGTTACGTATGCTTCTTTGAAAGAGAAAGCAGATGCGTTTTTAAAAGATTGACGAAGAACTATGTCGTCATAGCTATTATTTCATCTTAAAATCGGTGGAGTTCCAAAACTTTGCTTGCCAGCCAAAAAAATTTGGAAAATGAAAGTTAAAAAAAATTATTAAATATATTATAGAGAGATAGAGCAGTCTCGTCATTGTTTTAAATCAGTTTCAATTTTTTAATGACTTAAATTAATTAAGACAAATAATGATTTAAAAAATATTTATGTTCTCACATGATAACTTGGAATTTGCGATGGTATTTGTATTTTGTGATTTATATCAATCGTATCGTATTTGTATCATTTTTTAATTTTTTAATTATTATTTTCTATAGAGATTGTAAAATAAAAATAATCCTTTAATTACACACAAAAAATTCTACCACTCACTGACATCTTAAAAATTATTTAAACAAATATGTGTTCTTTAATTTCGTAATTTACCTGCAGTTAGTGGTTTCAGATTTTCTTATATTTTCTCAGTATTGTATTTTTTAAATTCTTTATTTTGCTTTGTTTTTATTTCCATTTGTAATTTTTTATTACTGATTTTATTTTATTTTATTCTTGAGAATTTGTATGATATACTTACTAAATTGTTATAAGTATGCAGCGCACGAAAAGTAGCCCTTCTTGAAAATTTGTATGATATACTTACTAAATTGTCACAAGTATGTGGCTCACGAAAAGGAGCCATTCTTGAAACATTTGTATGATATACTTACTAAATTGCTACACGTATGTGGCTCACGA
>JAOUZG010031479.1:4339589-4350114 GCA_026289955.1 Argiope argentata | reverse complement strand
GTATAATAATATTTGCATCTCGTGCATTTTCAAACCACTCTAAAATACAATTCATAGTTTGGAAACAAATTAAATATTAAGCAATTAACCTCATTATAATTATCTGTTATAACAGGTTTACTGTAATTAAGAGTTATCATCAATTCTACTCATTATAGTATAACAAAAATATTTCTAGAAAAATCCTATGTAAGCGAGTTTAATTTTTTAATGGATTCGAAAACATTTAATTGAATTTCTTCAATCAAATTTTATCGCTATGGCAAGGAAAATAGTTTTCCTTCTTTTAATGTTAAAATTTTCTTTCTTTCTTTCTCTCTCTCTCTCTTTTTTAATTTGATGTAGTTATTGGATTTTTTATATCAAAATTTAGAAAAAATCTTTTATGATTCAATGCTCTAAGTGGCTACATTAAAACATAGTTGTCCTATCAATTATTATAATATTGAGTTATTTTAAGAAATGGTGGCAATTAAAAAAATTAGTAAATTATCCTTCTTTCAATATTAAATACATTTTTATGGCGTTATTTCAAGTATTAATTTTGTTAGTATTTTCACTTTTTTTATCATTTTCTCAATTTTCTATCTAATTTCTATACCAATGTAAATTTTGTTATAAATACACTTGATTCATTTTTTTACTTTACTCAATAATTCGAAAGTGTTGTCTTACCTTAACTATTAGCATAAAATCTATAATTATTCAGAGAAATTTTCCAAATGCACATTTAATATTGCTTTTCATGTTTCTGTCTTCACAATTCTTGTTCAAATCAAAAAATTTATTTTATAAATGGTTATATTATTTGCATTTTGTATTTTTCAATATAAAATACATTCTTACGCCTTATTTCAAGTTGTAGTTTTATTATTATTTTCAATTTTTATCATTATTTTTTGTCATTTTCTCAATTTTCTTTCTAATTTTTATGCCAAAGTAAACATTCTTAGTAAATATACTGCATTAATTTTTATTGATTTTTATTCTATTTACTCATTTCAATGTTTCCTCTTTACTTAACTATCGATTAGCACAAAATCAATGATTATTCAGAGAAATTTTCCAAACGTACTTTCAACATTGCTTTTTATCTTCACAATTCTTTTTCAATTCAAAAATTTATTTTAAAAATGGTTATATTATTTGAATTAAAAAATCAATAATTTGTTGTTTGCAGGCGATGGATTCAGATTGCCAGAGATCTTGGAATCTTTGAAACCAGCTTCGTTCGTTCAAGGGGAACCTGGTAAACTTACAGCAAAGATTGACGGAGAACCCAAACCTGATGTTAAATGGTATTTATTAATATGAATATTATTTATGATTTAAATCTGAAAGTTATTTGTTGTTTAATCATATGGCGTCTATTTTTAAAAATCATTTTATTTGTAATAAAATTCTTAAGATTTTTTCATTCGTAATAAAATTCTTAAGATTTTTTTCATTCGTAATAAATTTTTAAGATTTTTTCATTCGTAATACATTTTTAAGATTTTTTCATTCATAATACATTAAGATTTTTTCATTCGTAATACATTCTTAAGATTTTTTCATTCGTAATAAATTATTAAGATTTTTTTTCATTCGTAATGAATTCTTACGATTTCTTTCATTCGTAATGAATTCTTACGATTTTTTTTCATTCGTAATAAATTCTTATGATTTTTCTCATTTGTAATTAATTCTTAAGATTTCTAAAATTTAAATAAGGCTAAATGGAAAATAAATTTACTCCAAATTTTAAAATAAAAATTTATTGATTAAATATCTATCTCTAAAATCTACGTATTGATTATACTTCAATTCGAATTTTCTACAAATGAGCAAATTAGAAAGTTCTCCAAAATTTAACATATTGATTAGAAATTCTTCAATGATGGTCTATATCTAAATTTTTATGTGATATTATTTAAAGATAAAAACTATTGAAGTTCCAGTTCAAAATTTTGATTAATACAAAATAAAATGAGCAACAAAAATGTATATTCACAAATATTGGTATCTAGTTTCTATAGAAAAATATTCTAAATAATAAAATTGTATCGAATTATGATAATTTTGAAAGTAAAAAGCATAATTTCATTATTTTTGGGACGAAAGCTCTCTCTTTGTTAACGAATAACCTAAGAAAAACATTTCCCCTTCAAGCCTTATCTATCTTATATAGAACAGAGTATCAATTTCTGTCATCTAACCATTTGCTTAGATTTCTGAAGCATAATATATTTGTAAAATCAAACGCTTTTGCAAAATGTTAGTAATGTTAAAATGCAATTGAGAGTTCCCATTTAGACTAGTATAGTATTTTTAGAATTTTTGATTTAATTACAATAAAAAAACTTTATTCATTTTTAGGCAACAATTGCGAATGATCTTTTGCATTTGTATTTCTTGCATTTTTCATGAAAGTTACTGGATTTAAAAAAGCGGTTAGTATTAAAATAGACGAAAAATTTACTATCAAAACGAATGTAAGAAAGTATTTAATTATTAAGGAAAAAATGATTTTTTATTTATTTTTAGGCAACAATTGCGAATGATCTCTGACATTTGTATTTCTTGCATGTTTTATGAAATTACTTGATTTAAAAAAGCGATTTATATTATCCAGTATTAAAATTGACGAAATATTCACTATTAAAAAGAATGTGAGAAAATATTTAATTATTAAAGCAAAAAAATGATTTTTTATTCATTTTAGGCAACAAATGCGAATGATCTTTGACAATTGTATTTCTTGCATTTTTCATGAAAGTTATTTGATTTAAAGAATCTGTTTATATTATTCAATATTAAAATAGACGAAATATTCACTATTATAACGCATGTAAAAAAATATTCAATTATTATGGAAAAAAATTATTTTTTATTCATTTTTAGGCAACAATTGAGAATGATCTTTGACAATTGTATTTCTTGCATTTTTATGAAAGTTACTTGATTTTAAAAAGTGGTTTATATTATTCGCTATTAAAATAGACGAAATATTCACTATTAAAACGATTGTGGGAAACGATTAAATTATTAAGGAAAAAATGATTTTTTTATTCAATTTTAGGCAACAATTGCGGATGATCTTTGACATTTGTATTTCTTGCATTTTTTATAAAAAGTATTTGATTTAAAAAATCTATTTATATTATTCAATATTAAAGTAGACGAAATATTCACTATTAAAATGAATGTGGGAAAGTGTTTAATTATTAAGGAAAATGATTTTTTATTCATTTTTAAGAAACAATTGCGAATGATCTTTGACATTTGTATTTCTTGCATTTGTTATGAAACTTATTTGATTTAAAGAATGTTTATATTATTCAATATTAAAGTAGACTAAATATTTACTATTGATACAAATGTAAAATTTTAGAAAGTATTTAATTATCAAGGAATAATTTGATTGAGATGTAAATAAAGCAGTTTCAATGTAGTGGGTTTTTTTATAGATTTATCAAAAAATTCTAGAATTTTGGAACATTATTTAAAAACGATCAGAGATTTACTTTTGTATTCTCTAATATGATTGATTTCTTTATCTCCAGACTCAGAAAATATCTTGAAGAATGTAAGTGTTTTCATCCGATCTTTTACCCAACAATAATGAAAGTAATAATTCCACAGGTTGAAAGATGGCGTCCCAATAGAACCCAGCGACCGAATCAAGATGCGCCAAGATCCAGATGGAACTGTCACTCTGGACATCGATAAAGTATCACCAGAGGATGCCGGGAAATATACTCTTCTCGTATCCAATATCGGCGGAGAAATGAGAAGTTCAGCGAACGTGGAAGTCATCCGTAAGAATTTCATTTTTGTTTCATAACTGTTTTTACATAATATTAAGGAAATATTTAATGTTTAAAATGCAATTTTATTTAACTGCCTCATGAAATCGTACGCTTTGAGGTATTTGCTTTTACAATTCAGACATTTAAGTGTTTTCAAGGCCGTGATAGCCCGATTGGTATGGCGTTGGATTCGCATCCCTCGGACTGCGAGTTCGAATCCACCAGCCAGACTCTCCGTATATGTGGTGGCTATCCCACTTTAAATCTGTTGTGGTCACAAAGTTCCAAAAGTCAATTTCTCGCCAAAAATCTTCATTCCCCCACCTCCAAATAAGTAACGAATCCAGTTGTGTTTTCTCCCACGCTAATGAGGTAACATGTTTTCGGCCGAATATTTTAAACGATTCTGTTTATTTCCATAATGTCTGATGCATTTAAAACTAAACACTGTTAATGAATTTATTTTTTAGATTCATTTCGAAGTACCTTCAAATTAAAATAATACCGAATAAAGAAAATTAGAAAATTCTTATCGGCAGTGCATTACCTCAACTTTTGTTGAAAATTCATGCATTTTTCGCTGCCACAATTGACTTTGAATCATTAAATAGCGTTGAAAATTCAATGTTAGTATGATTTTTTGATCAATTATTTATAGTAATTGTAGTTGTTATGCCGGGATAGCCTGGTTAGTAAAACATTTCATTAGCATCCCTTGGGCTACGAGTTCGAACCCGCCACTGAAGACTCTGTGTGTCTGTGCGGTGGATGTTTGATCTGTCGTGGTCACAAAGTACTCCATGTCGAGAGTAATACCACTGGGGGTACTGGGTCAGAGGTGATCGTTCTCTGTTCCAGATCTAAATTACGATCTGTGGATGAATGAACGAAATGCGTGAATGAAGTCTAAAAAAGGGGTTTGTGACGTGTGTGTGTAGCTAAGTCATTCACTTGATCCTAGTTGGCGTTACTGAAAAACAAGAGACGCTCATTCGTTTTAAATCAATGACAGATCTGTCAGCGTGATAGTAAAGGGACATAAATAACAACAACAACAAGTGTTTTTAATTGCTTGCTTCTTTAAAAATAATTTAATGATTTAAATTTCTTTTAAATTCATCATGAATCACAGTCATTATATACCATGAAATATCCCCAATAATAATTTTTATAAATGTATTGCTTTGATTAAAATTTGAAATACTATAATAGTCCTGTTCAATTTAAAGATCTTAAATCATTATTTCGAATCATAGATTAAAATTTTTCCTTGTAAGTAGATAATTAGTTGAGAAAATAGTTTTAACTTCATAATAGAACAAAACTATTTTTAAGAAATATGAAAGACATAAGAAACGTCCATTAGGTTTTAGCTTTTTTTATCGTCCAATAAATAAAAAATATGCATTTTAATAATTCAAATAATTACAAATGAAACCTGGCAATATAACTCTAATGTTATGAAAATCCTCAAACAAGCCTTTCTAGTATATTCGTCTTTATTTTGAAATTATAATTTTAGTGTCTTGTTTTTCTTGTTATTTTGCAAACTTCAAAAGGCAACAATCACTCAGTCGTCGATTTACAACACCAGACTATTATTATTTTTGAAAAAAATGTTCATATTATGATGTTAGCACATGCACATTAATTTAGAAACAAACAAATTGTAAATTCATAAAGTTCACTGATCGGAAAATTAATCTTATATTGTTTAATTTAAATGTCTCTTTTTATATATTTAATAGCATTCATGAATTTTAATTTCTTCAGTAATCAAAACAATTCTTTTATTTTTTCAATAAAAGTGATTTATTTAATTTGTTAATAGTTTTACTTTAATTAATGAATTTGGCATACAAGAAGACCATATTAATCGTGATTTTAAATCTAATCATTAAATCATTAAAAAAAGGCATTTATTTCCAGTTTGAAAAAGTGTTCCATATGACTCTAATAGTTATAATTCCTATTGATAGAGTCATGAAATGTACACTTAAAAGAAACAAATTTCAAAGTTTTCTATTGTTCCCAGTCCAATTAGTCTTTTTAAAATTGTACTTGATACTCTTGATATCTGAAGCAAATTTCGGTACTTACGTATACCGTCTTCGCCAACGATCGCCAAAGGTTCAGTAACCCATTGGCGACGGATTTAAATTTGGCGGTAAGGATCAACGGATTACACCATTGCCAGATTACCATAATTGGCGGTTTAGTAACTCATTGGCGGCGACTTCAAATTTGACGATAAAGTTGGACGCTATAATACGTAAGTACCGAAATTTCTAGTTTCAATGATCAAAACTGATGGAATAATGAAATTTTGAATATTTTTATTTTCAAATAACTGATGAGTTTTTGTCATTTCAATAGCTGCTCGAGAGAGATATGTCAATCAACGGTCTTAGTTCGAGGCGGCAGTTGACTGTCTTAAAATAATGAAATTTACACTTCAAAATATATATTTTGGAACAGAAGAGTAAAATCCTTTTTAAATGGTTTCAAAAAAAATTTCTAAATATAGCTGAAAATATTGAAGAAATATATAAAATTGTAGACGGTAATTTTCTCACAAATGCATTTATAGTTTCAAACAATATGATTCTTTACGTCACTTAAAAAAAATTCTTTTTCGAATTGAGAACACATGTTTGTTTTTCATGGTTTAGAAATTAACAGGTGGATCACATTTCGATTGAATATCCTGTAAAGATTGTCCAATATGATTGTCAACATTTTTAATTATCTTTTTAAAAAATTGTGTGCCTTAATTATTATTTCAGCTTATCTGATTTCTAGGAAGAAATTATTTATATAAATGTTTTCTTAAATTTAATGCCAGCAGTTGTTGAATCCATTACACTAGAGAGCATGTGCGATATTAGTTCATACTTTACGTTTCATTTTCAGAATCTCCATTGTTTGTGAAACCACTGGAACCAATAACAGGTGTAACCGATTGCCCGGCTAAGCTGGAATGCAAAGTGTCCGGAGATCCAGTTCCAGATATCAAATGGTAACTAATTAAAATATCCTGATGAATTTTTTTATCATCTCAGAACCTGATGTTGTTTTTGGTATGAGATTTTTGGCGTCAACAAAAATCCATAGGTGAAAGATAAAAAATTTTATTACCTGCACGAGCATCTCAAAATTCAGTTCTTACTATCGCATTGTCATCGCATTTGCAAAAGCTCCGTTTAAAAAAAATAACTTAATAACTGCTGTAAATAAAACCTAGAAAAATGTCATTTTGAGCAAGTGGTTATAAAATGAAATAAATAGTAAATGCGATATTTTTTTAAACAATAAATGCGATACGAAGTGTTTTTGGATCGTTTGCAGTACTAAAGTGACTCATTGGATGAAACGATTAAAATGAATAAAGTTATAATTTAATTTGCACGAGCACGAGGTGCTTGGTTATTCAAAATATTATATTCTGTCATGATACATTGAAATACGCATAGCAGATTTCATTTTAAATATTTTTTATTTAATAGCATTGCATCATTTTGTATCATACATTGTAATTTGGCATACGCACTTTAACTGTTTTTATATTGTATGTACGCACAGAAATAAAGCTCACTACCACAAAAAGAAAATCTCAGGCGCGTATATTATAATACTAAATTGCGGCGCAGGCAAATAATCTGTGGGAAATATGCTGAGGAAAGCCACCATGACCGGGTACCACGCCACAAAATGACCACCATGTTCTTGTGCAGTTCCGTTCTCCCTTGTTACAGATACAGTTTTTCAGATATCAAGCTCATAAAGAAATAGTACAAAAAGTTTGTGAAAAAAACTGGCAGCATTGCTGATTTTTCAACCACTGAGATATCTAGAAATAGCATAAAAAATGTAGACTTTGTTCGTTATTCAGATATTAAAACTTCATTAATAATTTCCCAGACATGCTGAATTCACACCTGAGACTCTCGAAACAATTAATGATGACAAAGGTTATTTAAACATTATAAAATAGACAAAATGCTGAAAATATCGGACAAGATATCCGTATCTTATGATTAGAGAACTGCATGTTACTTTATAGGGGGAAAGAGGTAAAGAAGCAATTACATAAATAATTGGTCTTATAAGCTCGATTATATTATTTTCAAATTTAACATAAATCTATTTCTTATACATTTTGGGTAGCAAATTATTTAATAAAAAAAGACTTCGTACTTCCCCTATATGACTTTGGGTAACAGACGAATTATATAATTTATATTAAATGCTAATTATTAGGGCAAACCAAGATTTCGCCGAAATCTTTGCCAAATTTTAAACAAAGTTCACTTTATAAAAGGTATTAAATTACTTTACTTGTTTATATTAAATTATTCAGCAACATACTTCTGAGTCACAGACTCAATAGAAAGTAGTTTAAAATAGTAAAATAATTCCTTTCAATATATTAGAAAAAAGAACATTTATTATCCAACAACACCAAAAACGGAAGTGTTTACATTAAGAACAACTTTTTCTTTTTATAGAAGATGCCAGATTCACAAGTCTTAAAACAAAATTATTAATTCAGCTTTTACCAGTGCTTTCTTTTATGTGAACCTAACACTAATGTTGGGGATTTTTCATTAACAATATAATTAAATTTGTTTGCCAATTATTAATTATATATATCCTAATATTCTTTTTTAAAGCTTAGCATTTTAATTCTTAGAATTAATTTATAAGAGTTTCGTTCATTTTTAGGACAAAAGATGGAAATGAAGTTTCCGATGATGATCCTAACATACGAAAAAGACACCTTCCAAGCGGCGATGTTGCTTTGGTGTTCGATAAGTGCAAGCCAGAGAATGCTGGTGATTACACTTGCACAGCTACAAACAAGCATGGAGAAAAGTCTTGCTCGGCTCCTTTGAAAGTGATAAGTAAGTACAAAATAGGATATAATCCTTTAATATTATCATTATTAGTTGTATCGTAAAACAAAAGTACGATCCATTCGACAATTCGACAAAGATAAGATGTATTCGACAATTCAACAAAGATAAGATTTATTCGTCGATTCGACAAAGCCAAGATTTATTCTACAAAGATAAGCTTCATTTAATAATATGAAAAAGATAAGCTTCGTTCGACAATTCGACTAAGATAAGATTCATTCGCCAATTCAACAAACATAAGCTTCTTTCGACAATTCGACAAAAATAAGCTTGATTCAACAATTTGACAAAAATAAGCTTCATTCAACAATTCGACAAAGATAAGATTCATGCATCAATTTGACAAAACTAAGATCCATTCATCAATTCGACAAAGATTAGTTTCATTCGACAAGGATTCATTCGTCAATTGGACAAGAATTCATTCGTCAATTGGACAAAGATAAGATTCATTCGACAATTCGACAAAGATAGGCTTCATTCGACAATTCGACAAAGATAGGCTTCATTCGACAACTCGACAAAGATAGGCTTCGTTCGACAATTTGATAAAATTAGGCATCGTTCGACAATTTGACAAAATTAGGCATCGTTCAACAATTTGACAAAATTAGGCTTCATTCGACAAAATTAGGCTTCATTTGACAACTCGACAACGATGAGTTTTATTCGACATCTCGACAAAGATAAGATTCATTCTACAAAGATAAAATACAATCAAAGTTCTTTTATACATCAATTTAAAATATTATTTACTTAGAAAGCATTCTTTTTAAAGTTATAGTATATGATTTATATCTTTAATAATTTTGCTTTCCGATATTAACAACGATTCTAATTGATATTTAAGATACATTTTTGTAAAATTACTGGCATGAATTATTCCACACTCTATGAACGAAAATGTATTAAAATTAATAAAATATATTCTTAAATAATACATTTATCAATATAATGTAAATCTGTTCCACACTATATGAAAAAAAGGTAATCAAATTAAATAAAATATATTCTTTGCATTTAAACAAGCTCTTACTGATAAACAATTTATTATTAAGTAAATATCTGTTGTTTTTGTAGATTCTGCTCTATCTAATACCAGTTCAAAAATACTTCATTTGACAATACTTCATTTTCATAAAAGAAAACATATCAATATCGGATTATATTTTGATTATCTGAGGAATTATCCAAAACAAACCTAATTCACCATGTATATTTATCTTTAATAAAAATTAACACAGAATAATAAAAATTAAAACAGAAAAAAAAATATATGAACTTTAACTGACAACTACTTAGCCAGTAATCTAAGTCTTAAAATTTTTAGCAATCTGATTTTTTCATATGTATTCATTAAATCCAAATGAATAGTTAAACTATGATTTAACCAATTTTTTGGCTAATGTGAAATTCTAGGTTTAAATTCGGGTATTTACGTATTAAGCCGTCGATATCTATCGTCAAATTTGAAGGCGTCGCCAATGAGTTGCTAAACCACCAATAATGTCAAAAAACCGCCATTATTTAAAAAATTGTTCAAACCTTGTCGTTGGCCATTTTGATTGTTTCGTTGGCGTCGACAGTTTATCTCCAAATTTTAATCAGTCGCCGATAAGTTATTAAACCATTGGTGACCGTTGGCGTCGACAGTCTAATACGTAAGTACCTAAATTTGAATCCGCTAATGAATTATGAGTTCTTTCATTTCAATTTATTAAACAGGTTATTTATTCCCTATATGAAACAAAGAAAACGTTGAAATTATTAATTATTTCTTGGTTATTCTAATGAATTTATATATATTTTTATACA
>JAOUZG010031479.1:4317627-4339579 GCA_026289955.1 Argiope argentata | reverse complement strand
CGAATCTTCAGACGAGACACGCGTTCCCCCATTTTACCCCTCTTGCGGTTTCTTGGGCTCCTTTAATGCCTGGACACTTTACCGACAAAATGGGGAAACGGATCTGGAAATTCGCAGGTCGTTGGAATTAGGCTTTAGGCGATTACATTATAGCTGTGCTTTATGTCATCAATGATTGTCACCAATGAATAAATGAATAATGTTTCCAGGTAAAGATATTGAAGGGCAGCATAAGAGTTCTCCTTCATTCGTATCACCTCTGAGTGACCTAAAAGTTCAAGAAGGAGACACATTCAAACTGGAAGCCACTGTTTCTGGAAATCCCATTCCAGAAGTTCGCTGGTACTTGGACGATCAGCCCATATCGATTTCCGACACAATACTTCCGACTTTTGATGGAAAGAAGGTAATACTGAGGAACTGTAAATACATTGAATATTCTCTGTTATTTGAAATTTTTTCCATATGTTTTATTTAAAATAATTCACTAAAAATCTGTGCTGTGTGAATAATTCTGGTATTAAAATCTCTAATCCTTCTAATTCTCCTATTATATCGTTACCTGAGTAGACTGTCTATGAGTTATCACGATATTTCTTTACCAAATAATGTGCAAAGTCAATGATTATTTATTGAACATTTTCTTAAAATGAGGTAAAGTTTTTAGGTCTTAAGTAAAAGGGAAGTAAAAAAAGTATCTTGCTTTATACCTTGAAGAGATATACTTACGTATTTGATCGTCGATGTGCCAACGGTCGTCAACTACCTCGAGCCAATTTACTTAGTTGTACCAGAACTCTTTGATTCATTACACCACCATTGTTTGTCCGTTTTCACGTATAAGCTCATCTCATGTCCATTTAAACACGCATTTTTAGATGGAATAATTCCATAAATTTGAAAATACGTATCTGCATCTTTTCTTTGGCAGGCAAATCCCAAATTTTAATCATTTCAACGAGTCAAAAAATCAGAAAAAAAAGTTTTAATGATCTTTAGTGAAATCAACAAAATAGCGGACGACAGTTAAGGTTTGTACAATTTTTTTAATAATGGCGGTTGTTTACCATTATTGTCGGTTTAGCAATTCATTGGCGGCGCCTTCCAAATTTGGCTATAAAAATCGAAGGCTTAGTACGTAAGTACCGAAGAAAGTTTTATTTGAGTAATTTATCACATCGGACGTTGCTAGAAATTTTTATAATAATTGGTTCTTCTTTAAACTAAAATTAGTTTGTGAGAAAAAAAACTGACATGTTGGGTAAAAATCTAACTTAATAAATTGTTTTCCTGCCACATTGGACTATTGCTGATAAAAAAAACCCGTACAATTGTCATTTAAAAAAAAGTAATTTCTCAATAGGTAACATTTTCTTATTAAATGCAAGATTTTTATATCCTTTCATGGTATAGAAAATTGGATTTTACATAAAATTAAAAATGCATTATTTTGTTTTTATCCATAATTGGATTTTAAGTTCTAAAAATAGATATTCCTCAATACGAAGTTTTTATCATGTTTTACATGATGTTATTTTATGAATGAGCGTCAACAAAAATCCATAGGCGAAAAATAAAAAGTTTATTATCTGCACGAGTATCTAAAAAATCAGCTTTTAATAACGCGTTGCCATTACATTGACAAAATCTCTGATTAAAAAAAATAAGTTAATGACTACGGCAAATAAAACACAGAAAAATGTCATATTAAGCACATGATTATATGAAATGAAATAAATAGGAAATGGGATATTTTTTTAAACAATCAATGCGAGACAAAGTTTTTTGGATCGTTTGCAATACCAAAGTGACTCATTCATTTAAACAATTAAAATGAATAAGAATATGGTTTAACTCGCACGAGCACGTGGTGTTTGGCCGTTCAAGAAATGTTCTGACATGATACATTGAAATATGCATTAAAGATTTCATTTTAATATTTTTATTACATCTTAAACCTTTATTAATTGCAGGCTACTTTGAAAGTATACCGCTGCAATCCACGACACGAAGGCGTATACGAGTGCAAGGCCTCCAACAATCAGGGTGATGCTAGCTCCAAAGGAAAAGTCTCGGTACAGCCTCACACTCCTCCGAGATTCATCGAACGATTATCTGATATGCAGGTATGCCCAAAATCCTATATAAGATTCATTTCCCATATTTGTACTTAAATATATCTACCGTAGAAATAACTCTGCTTGTTATTTTATATTGTTGGGAGTTTTGTGTAAATTAGATGGGAATTTTGATATGTAAATATTGCAAAGATTTGTAAATAATTTAATTGTATAAAATTAGTTGTAATTGAATCGGGTGTCAACGAGAAAAAAACTGTTCTAAGACAAATTCCAAACGAAAGATCGCTATATTTGACCAATTTGGCGATGTAGGTGTGTTGGCGACATAATAAGATCGCTAAAGGTTTCTAGTAAACGCTAAAATGTGCAGTGGAAACTAAGAAATAAAGATTAGTTACAAGAGAGCATTGGAGAAATTTCTATACACGCCTGAAGTGCTCACGCAGTTACTGCGTTTGCCCCGCCCACTTTAGAGGGCGCTATATAAGGCGAAAAGTGAATGAATCAGTTTAACTAATATTTTATCAATTTTCTAAGCATTGTATCATATCAGCGTATCTATATTCCCTGTCGCTCCTCCTACTCCATCCTGTCAGCCAATAGAATTACGAGCTTCCATTACCACATCACATGGTACTATACTAGAAACTCAACAGAACTTTTTCGAAGACGATCACTTTCAAAACACTTGCCGCAAGTATCTATTCAAATAAATTATCTACTAGAGATTAAGCCCCTCGCCAGGGGCTAGGATCTCTGTTAAACATTTCATTATAGAAGCGTGGGAATCAGTTCGGAGAACGAGATACGATAATGGTCTTAGCTTGAGAGAGCGTCTTTTCTTTTTGAAGTGCATTCTAGAGCTTTGCTGTTACCCGTAGTTATCGTATTAAATAGCGTTATTTTGCTGTGCATTTGTTGTTTGAGTTATGTATATTTAATATACAATGAGCAGACAGTAAAGTCTACGTTTTATCTGCATCTTCGCATCGTTCTTGTGAGAAATTTCTTAACAATATATACAATATTGAGTGATCATAAATAATTTTTACTTTTTGAAAGCATCTTATCTAAAATTAATGAACGGATCAAAACCAGATTTCATATTCAAGCTATCGAATTTATAAAGAGAAAAATGCAAAAATACGGGGAAAGGGGGAGTGTCTAAGTGCCAGACGCTCTTCTTGTAGAATGAAATGACCAGTGCATTGGGAATGATGCTTCTTGTCCAAGGAACCCTAATATTGATAAATAAAAGTGAATTTGATTAGTGAGACTTCTTTCTGTATGCGCATTTTTTTATCATTCGAACTATAATGAAATTTAAGGCGACCAGGGACCTTTAAAATGACTTTTTGCAATTTTCACCTTAGCAATTTGAAATTTTACTGGCATTAAGAGTAGCAGTATGGGAGATGACGCACAAACTTTTAAAGCATTATATTCATTTATTTAAGAGTTAAGGGGTATTAATATAATATAATATTAGCGATAAATAACGTTAATGAAAATTGTTCCAGGCGTTCCAAATTTATTCAAGAGCTCCCCTAATTTTTATTATTACTTACTTTAACCCTTTTGAAACAAAAGTTGGGATTAATCTTGAAGTTTGAGCACGAAATATCAAAATTAACCAATGTAATAACTCAAAACTACGGATTTTTTTTTTAAAAAAGTTTTAGTAGTTTTCAGTTATTATAAAGGTTAATTTTGATATTTCGTACTCAAACGTCAAGATAAATCCCAACTTTTGTTTCAAAAAAGGGTTACAGTAAATAATAATAAAAATAGGGGGGGAGGGCTTTCGAACAAATTTGGAGCTTCTGGAACATTTGTCATTGACGTTATTTATCGCTAATATTATATTATATTAACAACCTCTAACTCATAAATAAATAAATATAATGCTTCAAAATTTTGTATGTCATCTCCTATAGTGTTACTCTTAATGTCAGTAAAATTTGAAATTTCTACAGTGAAAATTGCAAAAAGTCATTTTAAAGGTCCCTGGTTGTCTTAACTTTATTCATTCTATATGCATTTTATATACTTTTATTCACTCTTCGTTTACATATCGCCAAAACAACTGTAGGTTGTTTTATCTGATCCAATATAGTCAAGCAATATATTATAGCACTTTCGCCACTAAATCACACAGTCAATAATTTGATATTTTATTTCTAAATTTTATGCGGAGTATATTTCTTTGCGACTTCATATTGTGTTTATGAATTTTGGTGTCAATCTATTTATCAACTTTAGATGTAGATGTCTCAAAACAAGGAAAGTTTTTTTAAAATCACAATGTAATAGTAGGATAGATTTTGATAAAAGTCTAATATGTTCGACACTTTCCTTACATTAAAACTCAAAGCGTGCTAGTACAGTCTTACATCTAATTTTAGTTGGATCTTTTGTTATCTTGGTCTCAAATAAATCCTTGAAGATTTCAAACTATAATTTGAAAATCTTTAACATACTTTTTAAATACTATAATAAAAAGAACAAAAAGTGAAATCTATCAGAAATGTGGGTTAAAATGGTCATTAATGTGTCTCCGAGTTTGTCGCCAATATGGCAACCCAACACGAAGCTCTTGTAGTAACCCTAATGATGTTTTGTTTACTTCTTCTTACAATGGTTGAGTTGTAAATGTTCCGTTCTATTGACTCTCTATTTTGTCATATTATCTTTTTTATACTGATATTTGTAATATTTAGTTTTCAAATATGGCAACATTGTTATTAAGTTTATGGAATTCAGTGTGTTTTGTTTATCGTTGGAATAAAGTTGGCGTTCGACATTTGATGCATGTTTTCTTTTCTACTGCTCGGAATATCTTACGAAGCTTTTGCTTTAAGTGTTTCATATTTAATATAAGTATAAGGCGTGAGCACGCAGCATTTGGCGTCCGCGACAGGATTTTTAATTATGGATAAAACGAAAGTTGAAAAGGCTGAGCGAACTGTCGTCAGAACTGCGTTTACAAAACAATGCAATCAGTTGGAATCTTTAATAGGTGAAAAAGGATATGGTGATTCAGAGGTAAATGCTAAATTTCTAATTATTCAGTCTAAAATTGAGAAATTAAAAGAATTAGATAAAAGTATTTTCTATATAATGTTGGAAGATAGTGATGAAGCAGAGTTGGAAAAAGAAATTTCAGTACGCGATGAATATGAGGAAATATTTTTAAAGTTGAAATTGTCTATTGAAGAGAATAATCGCGGTAAAGCTGATAAAGTGTCGAATGCTGTCAATGAAACCCCAAGATACAAATTACCTAAAATTGAACTGAAGAAGTATAACGGGGAATTAATGGAATGGCTTGGATTCTGGAGTCAATTTTCAAAAATACACGAAGATGCTAGCTTGGCACTAGAAGACAAATTTCAGTATCTGATTCAATCGACTCAAGATGGTTCGAAGGCAAGGGAAGTAGTGCAAAGTTTCCCACCTACGGCACAAAATTATCCAAAAGTGATTCAGAGTTTGAAAGAACGTTTCGGTCAAGAGGATATGTTGGTGGAAGTCTATATAAGAGAACTTTTGAAATTAGTTATCAAGAACGTTGCAAAACCTTTGCCAATTCATGATGTATACGATAAATTGGAATCAGCTATGCGAGCGCTTGAATCACTCGGTATAACAGCGGAAAAATGTGCTCCATTATTGTATCCACTTGTTGAGAGCAGTTTATCCGAAGATATTTTGCGCACTTACAGAAGAAATGTTGATGCGGATCCAACTCCTACTGGTCGCTTAGAAAAACTTATGAAATTCATTAAGACTGAAGTCAAAGCCGAACAGAGAATTTCAATGGAAATGGATGGCTTTGGACTTGCCAAAAAGGACTTAAGGGTTCGAACCAATAGATTATCAGAAAATGAAGATGTGGCTACTGCTTCGGAACTCTTGGTTCACAATGAAACAAGGTTATTCTGCCTTTTTTGTTCAAAAGCACATTCTAGTTCTGATTGTTTTATTGCTCAAAAAATGTCACTCGATGATAAACGGAAGACATTAAGAGCTAAGCAGGCTTGTTTCTCATGTTTAAAGGTCGGACATAACGCAAAAAGGTGTCGAATTAAGCTTAAATGTATAATATGTAACAAGCACCATGTGCCGCTTATGTGTCCGATGCTATCTGAGAAGAAAGAAGAAACTAAAAACCTTAGTTTTGATGAGATAAAACCTGAGCAAAATCTTTCTGCGTTGTCTACTTTTGCCAAGGAACCCAAGGTGTTTTTACAAACTTTAAAGATAACAGCTAGGGGACTACGCCGAAAAAGAGCTGTTCGAGCTCTAGTTGACACAGGATCCCAAAGGTCATATATTCTGAAGGAAACAGCCTCGGAATTGGGATGCGAATCATTCAGACAGGAAGTTATAATCCATTCCCTTTTCGGCGGACTTAGGACATCACAGAAAAATCATTCCTGTTTTAATGTTGAACTGGGAAGTCTTGAAGGCAGTTATATTGAAAATTTCGAGATTTTGGATCAACCCATAATTTGCGGAAATGTCAATTCTATAAAAAGAGGTCCCTGGATGGAAGAGGCTAGATGTCTTAATGTTCATATAACTGATACTGATGATCCACCAGGGCCTATTGAGGTTTTGATCGGAGCTGATCTTGCATCCAAATTGTTCACTGGAAGGTAAATAAATTTGTCTTGTGGACTTCTTGCGATCGAAACTCGTTTAGGTTGGACATTAATGGGTAAAGTTACTTCTAGTGATGAAACCGAGAACCTGGCCATGACTGTGACTTCATTATTTATACAGGAGGCTTCTATGACAGATCTATGGAACCTTG
This sequence comes from Argiope argentata, assembly GCA_026289955.1. NCBI lineage: Eukaryota > Metazoa > Arthropoda > Arachnida > Araneae > Araneidae > Argiope > Argiope argentata. The sequence goes on along the minus strand of JAOUZG010031479.1, from coordinate 4,332,679 downwards.
ATGTTATTGGAATTAAAGATTCTGCTATGGTAAAATCTAAGAAAGAAGAAGATTTGGAAACGGAAATAAACTTCTTAAATTCTATTGCAGTAACTACAGATGGTCGCTATGAGGTCGCACTACCATGGAAAGAAGAGCATCTGCCTTTGCCTTCTTATAAAGAATTAGCTTTGAAGAGATTAGAAAAAATGACAAAGAGGCTTCATTCCGAAAAGCTTTTCAATGCATATGACAGTACGTTGTCAGAATGGCTGAAATTAGGTTTTATTGAAGAAGTACCGTCTACAGATAAATAATCAGGCGTGCATTATCTCCCGCACAGACCAATTATAAAACATTATGGAACCACAAGAATAAGACCAGTCTTTGATGCATCAGCAAGGGAAAAGTGCAACCCATCATTAAACCAATGTTTAAATTGTGGACCAAACTTAATTGAACTAATCCCATCTCTAATTCTGAGGTTTCGAGAGAAAAAATATGGCGTGTCATCGGACATTGAAAAGGCATTTTTGCAGATTGGCGTGAGAGAAGAGGACAGAGATTATCTGCGATTCTTATGGTGGACCGATGATCAAAAATTGAAAATTTTTCGTCATAAGCGAGTGGTTTTCGGTGTGAAAAGCAGTCCGTACTTGCTCGGTGCTGTCTTAGATTTTCATTTACACAGATATTGTGAAGATTCCAGATATGATTCAGAATTGTTAAAGAAATTGAAGGATAGTTTCTATGTGGACAATGTTGTTACAAGTGTTGAAACAAAAAAGGAACTATTACGATTTAAATAAGAAGCCAAAGATATTATGGAAACAGGAAAGTTTAATTTGAGAGACTGGCAAAGTACGGGAGAAAAGGGTACTTCCTTAATATTGGGTGTATCTTGGAAGCGAGATCAAGACCAATTACATTTGAATTTAGATTGGCTAGATAAGTTTGAACTGAATGATATTACTAAAAGGAAGATCTTGTCAATATCCCATAAAATTTTCGACCCGATAGGATTTGTTTGCCCTGCTTTACTTTTTCCCAAGTTACTACTGCTGAGACTTTGGAAGAAAAATATTTCTTGGGATTCAGAGATTGAAACTGAATGTCAGAAAGAATTTTCAGACTGGTTCAATGATCTGCATTTATTGAAAAATGTAAGCATACCGCGTTGGCTTTGTGTTTCGTCTACTGAACAGCAGAGGATTAGTATCCATACTTTTTGCGATGCGAGCCAAAATGCATATGCAGCAGTCGTTTTTATCAGAGTGGAAGTGGCTCAGAGAGTGGAGGTTAATCTTTTAGCCGCCAAGTCTAGAGTTGCTCCTCCTAAAGTACTCACTATACCTCGTTTGGAGTTGATAGCAGCTCTTATTGGAGCAAGAAAATGCCCCACTTGTGGCAAGAAGTGGCCGTATTATAAAATTACCTAAAAGAATGAATTTGTAATATGTGAAATACTAAATTTTATGAAGATTTTATTGAGCTGTCCTCCGACAGCTCAAGGTGGGAGGATGTTCCGTTCTATTGACTCTCTATTTTGTCATATTATCTTTTTTATACTGATATTTGTAATATTTAGTTTTCAAATATGGCAACATTGTTATTAAGTTTATGGAATTCAGTGTGTTTTGTTTATCGTTGGAATAAAGTTGGCGTTCGACATTTGATGCATGTTTTCTTTTCTACTGCTCGGAATATCTTACGAAGCTTTTGCTTTAAGTGTTTTATATTTAATATAAGTATAAGGCGTGAGCACGCAACAGTAAATGAGCTTCAACTCTTTTATGAAAACTGTTAAATTAAAAATAATATCAATTAAATATTTTACTTTTTGATCTGTATTATAATTAAGATTTTTTTTATATTTAATAAGAAGTTTCAATTATATATTTAATGCGAATATAAAATATTTATTCCTTTTACTCATTTTAATTGTCAGTATGCGATTTCACAAAATCATCTTGTTTATTTCTTTACGAAGTCGTTTGCTTTCTTTCTTTAAAAACCGTCTGCAATAGAATTATTCGCATTTCTCGTTCTTTAAAATTTCCTATTAAATCCATTCTTTTTGCATCTTTGTCTTTCTCAATTATTTATAATTTACTGTTCATGTTATCCGCACATTCCATATGTTCAATGTGCTAGCAAAGCTATTAGTTTCCCGCTCCCGGGCCTAGCAAAGCCGTAGGATGTTTTTTTAAGTTAAAAAATTCTTCCAGGTGCCTTCAACAGATGCCTCAGGCGTTGAAGGCACCGGGTCTGAAAAAAAATAAAAAGACAATGCTTATCGGTATAAAAAAAATCATAATTATATTGCCAAAAGTCGTAACCGTAACTATTCCATAGAAGTGTTTGTTTACTTTGTCAGCCATCTTTATGGGCGACTTGGCATCCTTGGCGCGGCAAAGGGCACACTATAAGTAACCTTTACCTAATTGTGTAGTATATGCTTCCTCCTTATAGTGCTTGGCGGGCCAGCCAATGAAACTTGTATGCCGAGTGGAAGGCGTTCCAGATCCCCAGGTAGATTGGTACTTCAACAGGAGCAAATTGGACTCGGGCATCAAATACTCGATCCTGAGGGAAGGGGACAAATGCATCCTGACAGTGCCCCATCCACGACCTGCAGATTCCGGCATCTACGAGTGCCGGGCCAGGAACGAAGTGGGCAAAGATTCTTGCAGCGCCAACATCGCAGTGAGGTAGGCTTGATTTTTCTTTCATATATCAATTTCATAGCAATAATCAGACCACCCTGTTAAACAGAGAGTATTTATAAAAAGGGTTTCAAAGGAAAATATTGATTCTGAAACGAAAAGTTTCCAAAGTTTTTGTCTGCTATAAAAAAAAATCTCGACCAAATGTACAAATTTGTTATTTATTCGTCATATATTTACTTCAGAATTGCTATTTTTTGGCATTGAACGTTCTTTTAAATGCTTGCCATGAAAATATTTAGGGGGATTTTCGGGTCACGAGGGATCGATATTTTGACGAATTGTCAGACCTCTCACAGAAAAAAAAAATCCCTGGTATGAATCCCTGCCTGAGGGTGACCCTTGAAAAAGTCTTCAGGCCGGATTCATTGTATTTTTTACTTACTTATTTTTCTCCTTTCGATTTCAAATTTTACTTAAACCTTTTTGCTAGTATTATTTTCATTTGTGTTCTAGTTGTAGCAGCATTAGCTCTAAACACAATGTTATTTTTTTAAATTATGGTTCATATAATTTATTTAGATCTTTTCAATATTGTTTGCCTTTGATATGATAGTTCCATGAAAATAAAAGTCTTCTCTGTCTGTTTAAAATTACTTCTAGTAACTAGCCTACATTTGACTTTCTTGGTTATAAAAATAAAGTATAGACTAACAGGGATCTGAAAATGTATATACATTAATAGCAATGGTTTCATATATACTAAGTTTAGATAAAAATTGCGTGAGGATATATTAGATAAACAAGTTCGTTAAATGATAAAAATTGCAAGACATTTTAATCAGTAAATTTTTATGAATAACCTCATCAAGGAATGAAAGAATTCGGAACAACAGAGGGGGTGTTTCGATATAGGAACAAGTATAGGGATTTACTCAAAATATAGGAATAAATTTTATACCTTGAATTTTTTAGGTGATGTTTCTTTTCATGTATGTTAAACTGCATTTAATAAAATAATTCTACAAATTTAAATGCTTAAACTTCGTTATTAGAATACTTTTCCGTTAGCTAGAAACCAGCAAAAAATCGACAATTTGGCGGAATTCTACATTATTTGGCGATTTTTCGCTGGTTCCTAGCTAACGGAAAAGTATCATTATTAGTTCAGCGGCAAAGTATTGTTATTTTGTAAACTGATATTTTATCTATATTAATTTTATATTTACCAGATATACATACCATCGCGTTTTTAAACAAAACAAGTAATATAAAAAAATTAAGTTAATTTCTAATTAGGTCAATAAATAAAACAATTTTAATAACTTTTTATTAAATAATTACGATTAATATAACCAATTTATCAAAAAAATTATTGATTTTAACAAGAGTTGAGCTCGCATACTTCACCTTCACGCAAAAAATACTGGAATCCTTGCATTTTATCGAGTGAACTACTGCCTGTTGATTTCAATCTGCATTACCAACTGCTGAAACTCTATTTAAAGTATTAAAAAGTAATTAAATTTAATTAATGAACTAATATTTGAAAAAACTCTATTAACTTCAAGTGCCGCCCACTACAAGCAATAAAAAATGTATTTGAACTTGAGAGGATGAATAAAAAGTATGTTATTGATGGTTAAAAATTTGAACAAGATATATATAGGAAGAGTGTGAACTAATAGTTGGAATTGAAAAAGAACGAAAATTGAACCGATGTAAAATTTTGGTAAGGCATTCATTTGTAGAAAGTATTATTTAATGACAATTCATGTTCTTAACTGCGACAAAATGAGACGACATATGGTTATAATTAAAAATTATCGATCTGTAAGGAATGTTTTCTTTTTTTAAATACACTTTAGTGGAGCCGATTCGGAAGGAGAGCCAGCTATGTTCTTGAAGAAACTGAAGGACACATCAGTTCTGAATGGTATGTCGGCCAAACTGACCGCCTGTATCTGTGGAACACCAAAACCTGAAGTTAAATGGTACGAATTTCTTCTGCTTGAATTATATTAGTCCTCTTTATGTCTAGAAAAGCTTAATGTATCCGATTACAAAATAGTTAAGTACTATTAATTAATAAATTTTATAGTCAGCGCTAAAATGTTTTTTTTTTCGTTTTTAGGTTTAAAGATGGCACACAACTCTCTCCAGATAATCGACTGACACTAGAAGACGATCGCAATGGTGTCATTCGAATTATCATCAGTGGAGCTCAGAAGGCTGACAAAGGAACATACCGAGTTTCAATAGCTAATAAATTTGGTAGTGATACATGTACAGCCATTCTTGATATAGAAGGTATATACATATATTACATAGAGTTCTTTTAATGTGATAAGAGAATGTTCAAAAACATACGAATATTTCCATTAAATTTTTCGTGGAACTGAATTAGAATTGTGATGGATTTAAAGCATATGACATAAAAAGTATCAGAAATAGAATTTACATGATTTGCATTATTTTCATTACATTGATATAATCCATGAAGTAAAATGAGTGAAATAAACCTTTAAAATCATTAATCTGATAGTCTTTTGATGGCTGTTTTGAGTATAGGTTTCGTAGTAGCTTTTACTTTGCCGTTCAAGAATTCTTGAACTAATATTATATATATATACTAGCATTCCCGCACCCGGCATTGCTCGGGTAATGGAATTCGCAGGAGAAAACAGTGCTTGGTACACCTAGTTACGAATATCCCCTATAATAATTACTTATTACTTATAACTTTTCCTAATTTTCGGAGGGTCCCGGGGCCCCTGGACTCCTTACATATATACCCTTTCCTTAACTGTCCTTAACGATCCTTTTAAAGTATTGATTTTCTTTGCAAACGCAGGCCATCCACATTTTATTGTTATACCTACGTTTAAGCAAGAACTTCTTTGTATACAATATTTTTTGGGGGGGGGTTTTCTGGTGCTAATATTATTAAGCCTTTTGATTAACTGACTAAGATAAAGAAAGTTATTTGGCAGCATGGCAATCATTGTACAGTATTAAAAAATATCGATATTATTATTAACAAAAGCATTTTAAGCAAACACAACAAATCTCTAAACCATATAATACAGCATTTTCGCTCGCGGTTTTGGACCAACCAACCAACCTTTCAAAATCGATTTTCTAATGCAGTCTTCGCAAAATCAGAAATTATTTAATGAGACGCGTAATTTTTGCTGGATTATTTTCAAAATTGATCAGGGTGTGCCAAAGAAATGCCAAATTATATTTAAAAAGTTTGTTCTCATGTTTATTTATCAATGGATTAGATTTGTAATGTTGAAGAGGAAAACCCAATAAACGACAAAAACAATTTTTAAATGCGCAATTTTCTATCAGATTTTTACAATCTTTCACATGATTTTAAAAAATTTATCCAATTTTATGTTTTAACAAATTATTTAAGTTTTCTTGAAAAGTTTCGGCGTAATTAAATATTAAAGCGAAATTTCGTCTCTTCGTTAAAAAATTCGCCAAAAATTGAGTTTTAGAAATTCGATTTTTTAAAATATATTGCAGCATACTATACTATATTGTCTTTTAGGAAACATATTTTCTGTATTTTTCCAGCTAAGCGTCTATTTTACAGGGCCGTTCAAGAAATAGACCCGTCAAAATGGACTTTTTAAAAAAATCGATATTTAATTTTCGCGTCGATATTTCGTAAAATAAATTATACCTCCGTAGTCTACAATATAAAGTCCATCCGATTCCACTGCGATATTGAGTATAAGTTGAATGGACGCGTAACGATGGCAATTTTAAAAACGCGGTTTTACGGCACGAAACGGTATGCATAAGCGATCTCTTCTCCGGAAGGCCGTGTTTCACTCGGAAAGTAACATTACGGGTTTTAATTTCACAGAAATTAAGGGGTTTTAATTAATTTCTCCCGAACTAATTGATATTTCGAAAAATCCTTTCTTAGTGGGTACTTTAGTAATCATGTGGACATGCCTGCCAAATTTCAAGACTGAGGCTTCAGCGGTATTGGCTGTGCGTTGATATATATATATTATCTCAGGACAAAGATTTTTATACATATAGATATATATGTAATGATATTTCAAACTCTAATTTCAATTATAATTAATTCCCAAAGTTTTGTCTTAATTTAGTCTATAGTAACTTCATTCTAAAATATTTTATTATTTCCTTTTTCATTCCTTTTTTTTCTATTTAATGCATCAAATGAAGTATTATAAAGATAATGCATAATTGAGTTCAAGTGCCCAGTGAAATGGACAATAAATCACATATAAATAGATTCTTTTTTTAAAAAAAATCCTGCTTTTCCCTTGTATAAAGGTCAACATAAGGTCAAACGTATAAGAATTCCTTTCAGAAATCTACACGTGTGATTATTAAATCTGATTTATGAGTATATCATAGTATATAAGGCCAGAGAGAATATCATAGAATAAAAGACCTTTCATTCTTTACTCTCTGAATTCGTTCTCCATTCTCTGAATTTGTTCTTCATTCAGCTTGAATGGAAAATTGCAGTATTCTCTGCAGTATTAGCTGATGATATGGTGTTCACTGAAGTGACAAAAGTCATGGGATGACTGTTAATATCGTGTCCGTCCTCCTTTTGCCCGGCGAAGTGCAACAACGAGACGTGTCATGGAGTCCACAAGTCGTTGGAAGTCCTCTGCAGGAATATTGAGCCATGCTGTCTGTGTAGACGTCCATAATTGTGAAAGTGTGGATGGTGCAGGAGTTTGGGCACGGACGGACCTTTCTATGATGTCCCATAAATGCTCGATGGGATTCATATCGGGCGATCTAGGTGGCCAGATCATGCGCTGCAATTGTCCGGAATGTTCTTCAAACCAATCGCGAACAGTTCTGGCCCGGCGACATGGCGCATTGTCATCCATAAAAATCTCATCGTTGTGTGGGTACGTGAAGTCCATGAATGGCTGCAAGTGATCTGCAAGCAGCTGAACATAACCATTTCCAGTCAATGATCGGTTCAGTTGCACCAGAGGACCAAGTCCATGTCATATAAAAACAGCCCACACCATTATGCAGCCACCACCAGCTTGAACAATGCCTTGCTGACAGTTTTGGTCCATGGCTTCGTGGGGTCTGCGCCACACTCGAACTCTACCATCAGCTCGTAACAACTGAAATCGTGACTCATCTGACCACGCCACGATTTTCCACTGGTCTAGGGACCAGTCGATATGCTCACGAGCCCAGGAGAGTCGCTGCAGGCGATGTCGTGCTGTCAGTAAAGGCACTCGAGTCGGTCTTTTGCTGTCATAGCCCAAGGAAGGCAAATTTCGCCGCACGGTCCTATTGGACACGTCCCTCGTACGTCCCACATTGATTCCTGCAGTTATTTTACGAAGTGTTGCGTGTCTATTAACACTGACCATTCTACACAGACGTTGGTGATCTCGGCTGTTAAGTGCAGGTGGTCGCCCACTGCGCTCTCCATGATGGGATGGGATGCCTGAAATTTCATACTCTCGGCACACTCTTGATACTGTGGATCTCGGAATGTTGAATTCACTGACGATATCCGCAATGGAATGACGCATGCGTCTAGCTCCAACTAACATTCCACGTTCAAAGTCTGTTAATTCTCGTCGTGCCGCCATAAATCACGAAAAACCTGTTGACATGAATAACTTGAACACATATGATAGCTCTGAAAAACGAACTGTACATTTATACTTTTTCGCTGCGATACTACTGCCATCTGTATATTTGCATATTGCTATCCCATGACTTTTGTCACTTCAGTGTATATTTTGAATAGTCTTTATTTATATCTACAGTGTCGTTTCGTATTTTTTCATTTGAACACCCCTTATATATATCTATACAGTGTTATATATTATTTTATATCTTTCATTCATTCTAACAGGAGAAGATAAACGAAAACCTGAAGCAAAAAGAGAAACCCCGAAACCAGTCGTTTCTACGGGTAAGTATCAATTTTTTTATTTTGCTTTGAGATTTTAAAATTAAAATACATTAAAGAACATCTTATAAAGATTCCTTGTTCCTAGATTAATCAATCAATGCATCTTATAATGATTTTTAAGTCTTTTTCTCAAGATATAATTTTTAATTCAGAAAAAAATAACTTAATGTCTCAAGGGAACTTTAAACTAAAAAGGAAAAAGAATAATCTTTGTATTTTTGAAATAATTGATTAAGGCTATTAATAACATTTACAATGTTAATAAAAGTGTAAAATTTTAATAAAAAAATGTAAAAATTGAACTGGTTTGTGTGTGCGTGCGTGCGTGCAAATAAGTCCCATATATTCAATACTATCTCTATGATATTTAGAAAAAAAATGGATTCTCCTAAGATATGCGGCTTAACTATTTCTAAAATTGAATAAGATAATGTGTTTGATCTATAAACAAAGTACTGAAAATAAGATTGCACATAAAGAAATATTTTAATGCTACAACACCGAATATGAATACTTGCGAAACTAGAAACTGATATTCTGAGATTTTCATTCAAAAAGTGCAAATACCAACAGCTTTTCTATGATTTATAATAGAAGTTAGAAAATCTATCTAGAAAATTATTCAGTGTGAATCACTTTATTCAAATCGTGATATTAAAGCTAGGTTTTAGTGGCATTTTCTCTTCAAATTCAGCATATTTATAATGGTTTGAAAGGGAATAAAAAGATTTCTGCATTTTTACAAGACATCACTGAAAAATCGTAATTTATCTTCATTATTCCATTATTTTTTATTTGGAGTTTTTTGTAATAATACCGTTTTTATGCATATAAAAAGACTAGAATATTTTACGATAAAGTAAATAATTTGTAATTGATTGAAAATAAAAATTTTCAGAACTTTGACAGAATGTTTTCGAAATTTTGCAGCAGAGGATGACAGAAGAATCCATCTTATTATACATTTTATTAACTGATTTTTAAAAAATATTATCTTTGGCTTCTGCGCAAAATCTTTATGAATTTTAAGATGTGTTGAGAACTCAATTCCATGTTTTACAGGACCACCCCCTCCATTGCCCCATGCTCCTTACATATTCAAAATGACCGATGACACAGCGTCACTGGGTTGGAGACCATCCATTCCTCTGCATCCACAAGTTCCATACACCTACCGATTAGAGTACAACAGGTTACCCGACGGACAATGGTCTACATATAAGTCAGGTAAGTGGGCAACGAAAAAATTTTATGTTGGACATCGAATTTTTCACACATTGACTGCCGTGGGGGTCAACGTTGACCGGCATTTGACTCGGCTACAGCGCCGTGGGAGTCACCGGTGACCGGCGGCGCAGAAAATAATAAAAGTACATAATTATAGTAAATATGGACACTGATAATTTTTTCGATAATAATATTGTTACTTTTTTAGCGTAGTGGGCTCGGATTGAATGGACTTTACTTGAGGACAGCACAAACAAATTTATTCACAGCTATTTATAGGATGACTTGATAAAGTAAAACTTCAGATAAAAAACAATCCAGCAGTCAACAGTCACTAACAGCGTTAATGCAAGGCATTACGCACAATAAAAACAGACTGAAAAACAGCTATCGTATAGCACAGTTAACAGTAAATCACAGCAAGCTCAATAATACAACGTTAACAGCAAACGTAAACACAGCTCAAGAGTGAAAAGTAATCCGCTTGTCCAACGAGTCGCTCTGTCGAGAGGAATTCTGCCAAAACTAGAGATACTTGAGATTAAGGAGAGCCCGTTTCCGAAGAAACTATCTCCTGTCGTGGAAAGATTAGATACTTGACATGGCTCTTCGTAGCTGCCAGTGACTGTGTTGTCTCTTGGAGTAGTAATCTGCCAAAACTACGGCAACTCAATCCTTATATAGCCGAGCGAGCGCCCAAAAGCACTCGAAACTTCAGAAAACACCACGAGCGATCCAGCGGCTACCAGACTATTCCTTACACCGAACCAACCCGGCTGGCGCGAAGTTCCTCACCAAACGCCGCCAACCTCGGTGACACCTCGCGGCGCTCACCCGCTAGTAACAATACCAATAATTATTATAATGGTTTGAAGAAATTACTGTAATATAGAACATACAAATATGATTTTATTAGTACATGAAAAATATGCATGTTATCAGTGCACATTAAGATTAGTCAGATTGAAACACTAAAGGCAAAGAAAAGGTAAGTCATCGCAAGCGGAACAATATGTCACCACTTTTTTAGTAGAATTCTTTGCTTAATTTCTTGCTAGCTGCTTTGAATTTTTTGTAGCACATCTTACAAAACCGCTTTACATTTTGTTGAAAAAAATTGGATGAAAGATATAAAATGCAAGAACGTATGTAGAGTGAAAAAATATAACACACGCACTTACTTGTTTGTAGAACGCACTGAATAAGACTAAAGAATGAGATTCATTATTCAAAAACCGAAAAATGATGTTTTGAAAAAAGGACAATCGTAAGAATTGCCTGCAGCACCGTGGGGGTTCACCGGTGGCCCTCACCACGAAAACTGCTTCAAGCAGAATTTTATAACTCATTCTATCTGTTGCAAATAATATTTCAGCATATTTTTCATCGCATAATGAAAAATTCACGTTATCGCCTTTGGATTACCATGGAAAATGCGTCCGGCAGTCAACGTGTTGAATATAAATCGATCCTAAATTTTAGGGATTTGAAAATTTATTCCGGCAATTAATGAAAAATAACAAGGTTTATTTTGCTGAATGATTACTAAGAAATAAGTGTTCCACTTCTCATAAATTTCTTTACAAATTTACTTCCTTAAAAAACTTGATTAAAAATAAGTTTCCAAATTAAATTATTCAGTTTAGTCAGTTTATTTATAGAAATGGTATATATTATTTAAAAACGAAGTGTAAAATAATCTACAGAAATAAATTAAGATTGAACTAGAGGCTATTTAAAAATTTTAATTGAACTGCGTACAGTATTAACGGTTATGAAATTCCTTAGAGATAGGCATCTTTAGGAATTGATCTATTTATTTGACCTTGTCTACTCGTTTAGGGAGTAAAACCTTGTCTGAATGGAAAAGTGTTTTAATTTATGACAAAAACAAATTTATCCAAATACTTACAGAGCAAGATAAATAAATATAAAAACTACTCTAAATCAAAACAAGTAATTAAACTTTTAACATCAGTCACACCTTTTTACAGCTAAATCAATATATACTATCAAAAATCTATACTTGAAATATTAATAAATTTCAAGATACAAAGGTTACTCGAAAGTAAAATTTTGAGGAAAAAAATCTTAATTTTTTCCTTTTTTTAGAGACTTTTTATATCAGATGATATAGAAGTTCTAAAAATGTCTTTTTAAAAGTATATTCAAGCGATAATTTCTTAAATAGTTATGTTTCATAATTAAAACAATCAAAACAAAACACTTCATTTAGAAGAGTAAAAGTGTATTTCTAGCTACAAAACTCGGAAGAATAAACAAATAATTTTATGATCAGCATTTAAAAATCCAATTATGGGATAGTTACATAATTTAAATATGGAACGATCCAATACAAAATTACACTAAAATAATTAGAGTCAAATGTCAAAAGAGTGTTTGACTAAGTATTTATAGAAAAACATGGAATAAGCAAATAATGTATTGGAATTTTTGAAACATGTTTTAAAGTAAGCTAAAACTCCTCATATAATTTTAAGTTAATAGTTTTCTTTACCAAAATTTTATTCCTTTTTTTTTAATTAAAACAAAAGTGATTTTAGAAAAACATGGAATAAGCAAACAATGTATTGAAATTTTTGAAACATGCTTTAAAGTAAGCTAAAACTCCTCACACTATTTTAAATTAATAGTTTTCTTTACCAAAATTTTATTCCTTTTTTTTAAATTAAAACAAAAGTGGTTTTTCAAAAATCGATAACACTCTTTCCAATTGTTTTTCTTTTGTAATTTTTTGTTGCAGTGTATTGTTGATAAAGATTACCATAAACCATATAAATTGGATAATTTCTAATAATTTTCATTATATAACCAACAATTAAAAAAACCATTTCTTCAATTATTAGACCTGACTATAATTTATTGCAATTTCAAAAAGCATGATCTCAGTTGACAGTACAGTTAAAATATATTCTTGGTAACAAAAATACCGGGTGTCCAAAAAGTTCCAGTACTCCAAATTTAAAAAATCATGGTCCATGATTTTTTTTCGAGTATATTAAATTTTGCCATACGAGTAATGAAACTATGGACATGCTTGAAACTTTTTTCGGTGATCGACTTATCTCAAAAAATCTTTGGCCACCTCGATCCCCTGATCTGACCATCCCAGACTTTTTTCTGTGGGGATATTTAAAGGACAAAATTTATGAAGGTGATCCTCAAACAATAGATGATTTGAAAATCGCAATTACCCAAAGGATGCAAGAAATCCCTCCTAGCATGTTAAAACGCTTTTCGAAAAACATGCGCAAACGAGCTCAGCTTTGTCTCCAAGAAAGGGATGGAGATTTTGAACATTTATTATAAATGTAAGTTCAGTATTTTTTCCTTAGTTATGTTAAAAGTGCTTTTTATCATTGGCATAAAAATAATTCTTTTTAAACCTATTGTTTTTGTAAAATAAATTCACAAACGATCAGTTCGGGAACTTTTTGGACACTCTGTATTATTTATTCAAAAGTTTCCAATTCATATAATTTCTTCCAGGACTTTCACTTGCTATCGTTGACTTCAATATACGAATAGAAATAAAAAAAAACGTATTTTCATTTCCAGGAATCAAAGATTCATCTTGCGACGTAAGAGACTTGGTTCCAGGTGTAGACTATATGTTCCGCGTGCGAGTAGAAAACCGTTACGGTGCCAGTGAACCCTCTCCTTATATCACCGCTTACAGAAGCCGCCTCCACACAGCGCTGACACCAGCTGATTTTGAGCCCAAAGATTACGATTTAGAGCATTTGAAACTCGACAAATATGGTGAGTTTTCAAACTTTTTCAGATAAAATTTGAACTTGTAGAATGAACATACACTGCATTCCAAAAAACTTAATTTGTTGAAAATAATTGTTCAGTTAAGAGTAATAGTCCCGACAAAAGCAAAGAATTTTAAAGTTAAATGCATTTTATTCGAAAGTTTGCTGAATAAATTATTATTAAAAGAAAGTTAACTAAAAAATGGTGATTTTTAATTTCATTCTTAATTATAGTATTTATATAAATATCCGTATCTTCTTTGCTGGGGGCTTTAAAAAAGTTGTTTTTCAAAGATTAGCTCATTAAACAGGACGAAAAATTCTTTCCTATTGCTAATAAAAACTAAAATGTCTAATTTATTCAAATTTATATTATAAAATTATTGATAAAAGTAATGAACTTTCAAACAGTAACTCACATTAATTTTTCAAAATTAAAAAAAAAAAAAAATCTTTAAAAAAACTCATTATTTTTATTGTAGACTTGATGCTTAAAACAGCTCAGATATTTTTTCATATTTACTGAGTAATAGTCCTTAAATATTTAACATAAGCTACACTGATTACTTAAAATTAATTAAAAATCAATTATTTTCATTGAAATCAAGTATGTATTAAATTAATTAAAAATCAATAATTCTCATTAAAATCAAGTATGTATGAAAGTAATTAAAAATCAGTTATTCTTATTAAAATTAATTATATATGGAATTAATTAAAAATCAATTATTCTCATTAAAATTATGTAAAATTAATTAAAAATCGATTATTCTCATTAAAATCATGTATATATGAAATTAATTAAAAACCAATTATTCTCATTAAAATCAAATATGTATGAAATTAATTAAGAATTAATAATTCTCATTGAAATCAAGTATGTATTAAAATAATTAAAAATCAATAATTCTCATTAAAATCAAGTATGTATTAAATTAATTAAAAATCATAAATTCTTATTGAAATCAAGTATGTATTAAATTAATTAAAAATCAATAATTTTCATTGATATCAAGTATGTATTAAATTAATTAAAAATCAATAATTTTCAGTGAAATCAAGTATGTATTAAATTAATTAAAAATCAATAATTCTCATTGAAATCAAGTATGTAATAAATTTATTAAAAGTCAATAATTCTCATTAAAATTAAGTATATATGAAATAAATTAAAAATCAATTCTCATTAAAATTAAGCATATATGAAATTAACTAAAAATCTGTTATTCTTATTAAAATTAAGCATGTATGAAATTAACTAAAAATCTGTTATTCTTATTAAAATTAAGTACTTATGAAATTAATTAAAAATCAATTCTCATTAAAATTAAGCATGTATGAAATTAACTAAAAATCAGTTATTCTTATTAAAATTATGTATGAAATTAATTAAAGATCAATTATTCTCATTAAAATTAAGTATGAAATTAATTAAAATTTAA
>JAOUZG010031479.1:4292063-4317617 GCA_026289955.1 Argiope argentata | reverse complement strand
TAAAATTTAATTATTCTCATTAAAATTAAGTATGAAATTAATTAAAAATCCATTATTCTCAATCAAATTAAGTATGTATGAAATTAATTAAAAATCAATTATTCTCATAAAAACAAATTTCAATTTTAAGAGATTTATAAAATATATTCAATTTCAAGAATTTCATTAAAATTCATCGATCGTTTCTTTGTAACCGAAATAATAATAAATATTTCTGAAAAAAGTTTGAAATTTTTTTATTTGTCTTTGAATGAGAGGAAAGTAATGTTAATCTTTAACACAGTCTTCTTCTTCCCCTGGTGCATCTGTATAAACTGAGAATTCTGTATTTCCAGCTGCTGCTCCTCGATTCCTCCGAACGGAAGAGGACTGCACTTATGCTATCCGAGGACATCCCGCTAGAGTGGAATTCTGGGTATATGGCTGCCCACAGCCAAAAATAACCTGGTATTTCAACAACGAACCAGTAAGTTTCATCTTCAGCTATATATCTATGTAGGACAGCTTACTATATCATTTCAGTTGTCTTAGATAATTATGTAGACAGATTTACACAACTTGAAGATTATTATCATGTCAGAACATGTTATTTTGGGAATGAGCGTCAACAAACATCCGTAGGCGAAAAGTTGAAATTTTATTATCTACACGAGCTTCTTAAAAAATCAGCTTTTAATAACGTGTTGCCATCACCTGTACAAAAATTCTGATTTAAAAAAAAATAAGTTAATGGCTATAGCAAATAAAACCTACAAAAAGGCCATTTTGAGCTCGTGATTGTATGAAATCAAATAAATAGGAAATGCGATATTTTTTTAAACAATAAATGGGAGAAAAAGTATTTTATGAGCAATACTAAAGTGACTCATCCGATGAAACGATTGAAATGAATAAAAATATAATTCAACTCGCACGAGCACGTGGTGCTTGGCCGTTCAAGAAATGATGCTCTGGCATGATGCATTGAAATATGCATAGCAGATTTCATTTTAATCTTTCTTTTTTTTTGCGTCTTTTTCGTTTTAATTTCTTATTTGGAATATGAATTTTTTTTTAAAAATTTGATTAATGGATTTTTTTGTTACCGAACTTTGAACTTCTAATTTAATTCGAGTCTAAATTTAAATTGAAGTCTTTATAGAACTTTAGAAGATCATGGTTCCAATTTTTGGAATCTAATAAAAGAATTTTATTCAGAATGTTGAGATGGTTCAAATAATTTTTCCTCTCCTTGGATCATCTTTGTTCTAAAATAATTAATACTTGCTTTTACTTGTTATGCCAATTTGTACACATTTAAAAATAGAGACTAACTTTGTTTTGATGATTTAATTTAATTTCTTTTTACAAGTTTTATTTCTGAAATAATTTTAAAGATATTGATTTTTAGTAATAATGGCAAATTATTTTAAAATTTGGCTTGAAATAGGAAAAAAAATTAAATGAATAAAATTGTAACATGAAAATTTACTAAAATTGAAAACATTTTAGAATAAAAATAGTTCATTGTAATTTAATAGATTCGATTAAAAGTTCATTTTAAAAATACATTTTTATTGCCATGTTAAATAACAGAAATTTTTAACTTTCTTAAACACTTCTCCCTTGTTCTTTTGCTTTTAAACACACCACCAGGTGACATCATGAAATTTAATTTCATGATTGATTAACTGGATAAAGTTCCAAAAATATTAAAACAAGACACAATATTTCAGCCCTCTATCATGTAAGGAAATAAAAAAAATGATAGAGAATTCCATTTTCAAAAATTTAGAACAAATCAAATTAAATAAAAAAAATTAATCATATTATGATTAGAAAAAATAATTTTTATTTAGGTACTTACTGATATTTAAAGCTTAAAGCTTAAAATTCTGTTTTTCAAATGTAAAATCAAAGAAAATATAAGTCAAAATAAAACAAAATTTGAAGAAGTATTAATGAATCGTTTTATTTGTTCATATAATATAAGAATGTGATGGTAAAATCTTCTGAATTAATTATATAAATTTATTTATTACATGAAATATTTGAAATAAATTTAGTTATTTGAATGTGGAGTAAAAGTTTCAAAACATTAGAAGATTATGAAGCGAAATATCAAGACTAGCATTTCTCTAACGACACAGTATACCATACGTATTTCGAATGCTATTATTTAGATTTCATAAGATAAAAATAATAAATATTTACTAAAAGGAGGTATTTCTCTAATATTTTCAATATAGGTGTTAAGAAATTTTAGTAATAATTAATAAGCTTATTTTGTCCAAGTGTTTCCCTTTTTATTTAATTCTACCTTTTACCCGCGATTTTACACGAGTGGAAATTTTGATGTGTATGTGTGAGAATTGACGGTCTAATCACAATGTAAAATATCATCAGATCGTATTGTTATGATGCTGTTAAAAATAACTTTCGCCAAAAAAAAGTTTATCGCCAAATTTTAGGGAAATAACCGAATGTAGCGCAAAAGGCAGTAATGGCGTTTCCATGTTGTGGTCGCAAAAATACCGGAATAAATAGTAGCTTCTATTCTATTCTAGACTAACTAAGAAATTTTTAATTTCTTTTATTGTTTTATATTTTAATTCAAAAGTACTTCATAGTGAGTCCGAAAAAGGGATTAATTTGCAATGATTAGTTTTAAATGCATCAAATACTAAGAAAATAAACAGATGGCTCGAAAATAGGTTAAACCTAACCTCATTGGAGTACGAAAAAAAAATCGAAGTCTTTCTCATTTGGTGGTGGAGAAATGAAGGTTTTTGGCAGTAAAGTTAGTTTTCAATTCATAAAAAATTAGCCACTTACTTAACCAGTATAAATAGCAGCCTATGAAATATTCTGGGCTAAAATCTATTTCTGTGCTAAATTTCATCCAATTTCATTCTGCCGTTCTAGCGTGATTGACTAACATCATTCATCCATCCATTCATCCCAACTTTCTCTTTTAAAATAGTGTCCTACCGTCAGGAGAAAAACCCTAGCAACCCTAAAAGCAAGAATCCGTCGCCTTGGAAACGGAACATTCTATTAGATTTTGGGGGTGAGGGAAAGGACTGTATTTTATTTGGCGCCAAAAGAACAGGTTTGAAGAACCAGTATCGCTGGAAGAATCGCCGATTAGAAGCCTGATTTTCCTTTGTACTTCGGTCCATGCCTGACGCTCATATTTTATGATTTTTCCCATCTATTCTATTTCATGTTTTACTACGTCAATCTTTGATCTTAGCTGTGAAGGAGAACCTGCCATTTGTTTTAATTACATTGTAGATTTGCTTTATACAATGACTACATTTAAAAGTGGGAAGACTTTACATTCTCAAGCACGTTCTGCCGTTCAGAAAGTTATAGAATTTTTTGGACAGGAGACAAGCACTAACTCTTTAAAAATGCCGATTTCAAACGTAATTGGACCCAATTTTATTAGAAGAAGGACAGGAAATTTAAAGACTGCCTCCTTACCATTGTGATTTGAATCCCATTGAATACATATGGACATCAGTAAAAAGATGACTTTGTGATAAAAACAAAACTGGGGATTTAAAATTTGAACTTAAGCTTTCCACTCTTAAAGACACATCGATCTTCAAGAAAATATCAAACTAACTTGTTATTATCCAATGGTTTTTTTATTTAATTAATGGCAGCCGCAGATTTTAAAAAATCCATACAAAAGCACTGAAGAAATATAGTTGAAAGCTTTTTCTTTCAAGACATTATTTTAAAGCTCAAATAACAAGGAATTTTTAAGTGTGTTTAAAATTTTAATCTTATTTAGCTGTCATACAAATATATCTGCATGATCACAAGCGAAATGTATTTTTCGCCTGATGAAGCGCGCTTAGTCAGCTAAATGTTGCGGCCTGTTTTAATGTCTACTTCCCTATTTACTTGGACTCGTCTACCTACGGCAACCATGTTCAGGGTTTTTCTCCTGGCGGTAGGTCAGTACTGTTCAAATGAAGGAATCTTCCATTCTCTTTCAGGTGGAGTCTGGCAAATATGACTTCCTTGAAGACCGTAACGGTCAAGTCATCCTCTTCATCACACGCATGGGCGACGGTGATGTGGGAACGTACACTTGCAAAGCTGTAAACGAACACGGGGAAGCACAACGAAAAATTAAATTGCTGATTGCAGGTGAATGATTTTTTTTTTAGCATAATATTCATAACTAGCATTATGTCAGTAAACTGCGATATGCAGTATACATAATGTTCTTTGCGTATTGTCGCACCTAACAATGATCCAAGGTTAGAATGTGGACCTTATTTATTAGACAGAACTGGAGATATTGAATGATTAGAAAAAAAAAAAAAAACGATTATCCTTGGTAAAATAAAATAAAAAAAATGTCCTCACATGATAACTTGAAATTTGCGATAACAGATTTCAATTTTTTACTTTTGTTTTAATATTTTTTTACGTAATAGATAATTAATAAATTTGCTGTGATGTATGTTTAAGAATCTCGACAAACTGTAACTTTTTTTTTATCTAAATAACCTTTTCTGAGCTACACATAAATTCTGATTAACTTATTTGTCTTTATACAATAAAGCAGTCATGTCGATTTTAAATAAATTATTACTATCATTACAGAACTCCGACAAGTTGAAAACATTAAAAAACTTTTTTTTAAAAAAATCAGTAGTTGTAAGCTATTATATTCGCTAATTTTGATATTTCGAATAAACTTCAAGATTAATCCCAACTTTTGTTTCAAAATGGTCAGAGTAAGTGATAATAAAAATTGGAGTCTTTTCCAACAAATTTCCTTAACATTATTCATCGCTAATATTGTATTTTATTAATCCTCCTAACTCATAAATAAATTAACTTAATACTTTAAAATTTTTTGTGTCAACTCTTATAGTATTACTCATAATGCCTGTAAAATTTCTAATTGCTAAGGTGAAAATTACAAAAAGTCATATTAAAGGTCCCTGGTCGTCTTAAGCCATTTATCTTTACTTATAATAAAGCACATGTGTGTGTGTTGGCGATGTACAGGCCAGACCGTTCCACCTACAGCTACCAAATTTGGTATATGTATACCTTGGGTGCCGGGAATGTGCACCTCGGAGCCCTTTTTCTGAATTTTTAATTACAGTTTTAATTAATTAAAAAATTTGCCAAATTTTGAAGTTTTTTCGCTATAACTTCCGAAAATGTTACAGCACAAAATTGATTTTTGCATCAGATTAAAGCTAAAAAAATTAGCTTTTCAATGAAACTAACGTTTTGATCTATAAATTAAAATTCTATTTTTAATGAATTTTTAAACATTTAATTTAATCGTATTTTTTCAGCAATTTATTTCGCATAAAATAAAAATAAAATTTTATCTTCTCGAGGAAAAAAAATCAGCTTTTAATAAAATGGTGCCATCACATTTTCAGAAGTTCTGATTTTTAAAAAAAATTAATTACTAGCAAAAATAAAACAGAAAAATACAATTTTCATGACGTGATTATATGAAATGAAACAAATGGGAAATGTGACATTTTTTAAACAATAAATGCAAAAAAAAAATTTTTCTTGATCGTTTGCAATATCAAAATTATTAATTCAATTAAATAATTAAAGTAAATAAAAATACAAAGTAAAAATATATTACAAAAAATGACAGTTAAAACTGAAATTTTTTTAGAAAAGCACCAAACGATAATCTTCTGAGAGCGAGATTAATTATTTAAAAGCGAGAATCTTCAACGAACTTTGAAAATGACGTCATTTCAAAGAAACGACGAACAAAAAGCAATTGATAATCAGTAGTAGTAAAATATTCTTGCATTCTTTTTTTAAAATTTTTAAAACAATAAGAAATGTTTTGAATTGTTACTTTTACTTATGTGAAGAAGGTATTTTGTGCAAATCAAAGAATTCGCCTTCGTGATTGTAATTTATCTTCGCATTTTAATGAATCATGCGAAATAAAAACGCAACTGCTTTCAACGAAGCATACGTAATATTAAAGCTATAATGGTAAAAGCAGGTCAGATATTTGAAAATGAATCTTCTTTCAAACAAGCATACGTAATAATTAACAATACAAAATTTGTAAAGGCATATAAAACTATTTTTACCCGCATATTTCGGAGACATCAAAACTTTCTAACCAAAACAATATCGTGTTCTCAAATGAGAAAAAAATAAATCAACTATCATTCCAAATTAAACATATAAAAATGTCATTTTTGGCACGTGTCTGTATAAAATGAAACAAATATGAAACTTGATATTTTTTGAAAATAAATACATGGAAACGTATTCTATGATATTTTACTATACATATATTACTAATCCAAACAATTTTATTTAATGCAAATATAACTTAACATCTACAAGTCATCTTCAGTAATCGGAGCCCAACGTCTAATTTCTTAATTTTTGGGGGGAGAGACAAAAAATCTCTTAGCAATTGGTCCAAGTGAAATATTTAACTATAAATTTAGGGGAAAAAATGATGATGAATCAAATTTTTACATACATCATCTGCTCTGTGAATCATATTTAACAAAATATTCGTGAGACAATAAGTCCTTAAAATAAAAAAAAAATATTGGTACTTCAATGAACTAAATCAATCATCAAAGCTGATCGATCTATGAAAATTTCAACATAACTATTCGATAAAAATTGCGATTTTAGATCACTTTATCAAGATATCAAAGAAGCCAATCAGAGTTACTCTAGAATAAGTGGTCTAGATTATGAAAATGATTATTGCTCTAAACTTTCAATATTCAGAACTGAATAAATCGGCCAGACTTGATAGCAGATGATAGAAATGTTTATTTATTTATTTATTTAGAAGTTGAAATATTAAGAATATTTCTCAAATATGAATCTATAAGACCAAAGGAATTTAAACCATAATTTTTTTACATATGTTTATAAACCTAAAAAGAAGGTTATTATTGAGAGCATTTATATACATCTAAAAATAAAATTAAAAACTGAAGATTTCAATTAACCTGTGAATTATATTCAAAAAATTATAATTTCTGTATTGAACATGAAACTTAAATGTCGGCCTACTCTGCTTTCAGTTCTTAGTTTTATTTAAAGGCGGGCTTTAATTGAGTAAAATTTCTTTATATTAAGTGGTCTTCCATCATTTCCACTTTAATTTAAAACTGAATTTTATGTGCAACGATAGAAAATCAGAGAGAGACGCAGAGTTCAAAGATAGGACTGCTTAAGGCCTACATAATACTATAAGTGAAATATATGACTACCGAAATTTGAAGCATAAAAATATTTTGCTGAAAAACTTATTATGAGACCAAGTTATATAAAAAAAATTGATTGAACCCTTTAGTCGGCATTAATATTGGCGAACCGACTGGTCGCCAAAGGCGGCTAGTCTATCTTTACTTATAATAAAGCACAATGTGTGTGTGTGTTGGCGATGTACAGGCCAGACCGTTCGACCTACAGCTACCGAATTTGGTATATGTATACCTTGGGTGCCGGGAATGTGCACCTCGGAGCCCTTTTTTTGAATTTCTAATTAAAATTTTAATTAATTAAAAAATAAACCAAATTTTAACGTTTTTTCGCTATAACTTCCGAAAATATTACAGCACAAAACTGATTTTTGCATCAAGTTAAAGCGCAAAAAATTAGCTTTTCAATGATACTAATGTTTTGACCTACGAATTAAAACTCTTTTTTTAATGAATTTTTAAACATTTAATTTAATCGTTTTTTTTCAACAATTTATTTCGCAAAAAATAAATAAATAATTAAATAAATAATAATAAAATTTTATCTTCTCGAGGATCTAAAAAAAAATCAGCTTTTAATAAAATGTTGCCATCATATTTTCAGAAGTTCTGATTTTAAAAAAAAGTTAATTACTACCAAAAATAAAACAGAAAAATACAATTTTCATCACGTGATTATATGAAATGAAATAAATAGGAAATGTGATATTTTTTAAACAATAAATGCAAGTGAAAATCGTTTGCAATATCAAATTTAATAATTCAATTAAAGAATTAAAATAAATAAAAAATATATTACAAAACTGCGACAGTTAAAACTTAAAAAGAATTTTTAGAAAAGCACCAAACGATAATCTTCTGAGAGCGAGATTAATTATTTAAAAGCAAGAAATCTTAAACGAACTTTTAAAATGACGTCATTTCAAAGAAACGAAGAACAAAAAGCAATGTAAAGAAGATGTTTTGTGCAAATCAAAGAATTCACCTTCGTGATTGTAATCTTTCTCCGCATTTTAATGAATCATGCGAAATAAAAACGCATCTTCTTTCAAATAAGCATACGTAATAATTAACAATGCAAAATTTGTAAAGGCATATAAAACTATTTTTACCCGCATATTTCAGAGACATCAAAACTTTCTACCAAAACAATATCGTGTTCTCTCACGAGAAAAAATAAATCAAATATCATTCCAAATTAAACATATAAAAATGTCATTTTCGGCACGTGTCTGTATAAAATGAAATAAATATGAAACAAGATAATTTTGGAAAATAAATGGATGTAAACGTTTTCTATGATATTTTACTATACACATATTACTAATCCAATTAAACAATTTTATTTAAGACAAATATGGCTTAACATCTACAAGGCATCTTCTGTAATCGGAGCCCAACATCTAATTTTTTAATTTTTTGGGGAGAGATATAAATAATCTCTTAGCAATTGGTCCAAGTTAAATATATAATTATAGATTTAGGGAAAAATGCTGATGAATTAAATTTTTACATACATCATCTGATCTGTGAATCATATTTAACAAAATATTCTTGAGACAATAAGTCCTTAAATAATAATAAATTATTGAGACAAAAGTCCTTAATTAAATAAGTCCTTAAATAAAATCCAATCAACTAAATCAATCATCAAAGCTGATCGATCTATGAAAATTTCAATATAACTATTCGATATAAACTGGCGATTTTAGATCACTTTATCAAGATATCGAAGAAGCCAATCAAGGTTACACAAGAATAATTGGTCTAGATTATGATAATGATGATTGTTCTAAACTTGCAATATTCAGAACTGAGTAAATCAGCCAGATTTGAAGAAGATAGAAATGCTTATTTATTTATTTAGATGTTGAAATATTAAGAATATTTTACAAATATGAATCTTTAAGACCAAAGGGATTCAAACCATAATTTTTTGAAGTATATTTAAAAACTAAAAAAAATATTGTTGAGAGCATTTGTATACATCTAAAAATAAAATCAAAAACTGAAAGTTTCAATTAACCTGTGAAGTTTCTGCTGAATAATTAATTCCTTGAGATCTTATAAATTATAAAAAAAAATTATAATGTTTCAATTTCTGTATTGAACATAAAACTTCAATGTCAGACTATTCTGCTTTCAGTTCTTAGTTTTATTTAAAGACATGCTGAGATTGAGTAAAGATGTCTTTATATTAATTGAAGTTTCATCATTTCCACTTTAATTTAAAAGTGAATTTTACGTGCACTGATAGAAAATCAGAGAGAGATGCGGACTTCAAAGATAGGACTGTTTGAGACCTACATAATGGCATAAGTGAATTATATGACTATCGAAATTTGAATCTTCAAAATATTTTGCTGAAAAATTTATTATGAGGCCAAGTTATATATAAAAATGATTTAACGCTTTAGTCGACATTAATATTGGCGAACCGACTGGTCGCCAAAGGCGGCTAGTAAATCATAAAACTCCAATTTCTCTGATTGATAGTGAAGTCTCTTGGAGTTCAGAAACCTATTTAAGACTGCATATTTAATTATTAATAACGTTGAGAAATATAAAATATACAAGCATTTAACCTTCGTTTATTTTTGTATTCTCAATGAAATTTTTTTTAATATAATAGAAATTCCACTATTTTCACAAAAAGGTAACATTTTTATGCTTACAGAAAAATTGCATTGATAATGATATTTTTTTGTGAATATTCCTTCTAATATGCAAGTTCTCTTGTCAGATCCGCCCGTCTTCACGAAGAGGCTGGAACCTCAGACGATAATGATTCGAAAGGGTGGAGAATTCAGGTGTCGCGCCATTGGAGTTCCCTACCCGAAAATCAAGTGGTTCAAGGACTGGCATCCCCTTGCCGAATCGAGCAGGATCCACATAAAGTGGGAGGAGCCAGACACCTGTATACTATCTGTCAGCGATTCCATTCTGATGGACGGGGGGCTTTACACCTGCACCGCTACAAATATCGGTGGCACTGCTACGACATCCGCAATGCTGAGCGTCGAAGGTACACAACCGTTTTCATTCCTAAATTCCTTTATTATATGAGAACATGTTGTTTTGGCGAGGGATTTTTGAATCCTCAAAATGTAGGCTCAGAAAATTGGCGGTTTATCGCTTTTGAGACATCAATTCTGCGTTTTTATGGTTAATAAAAAATGGTAAAAAAGGGGAGGGTAGTCACATTTGGCGTCTCATCGCCAACAAAAAGTTACAACTTGGAGAGAATGTCTGCCATGTACCCCTTTCTAATGACCAGCCAATAAAATACAGAGTAGTAAGTAATTAAGAAGCCTGAAGAAGAAAATGGTAATGAACGCGAAACAGCGAGGTGAGATACCGAAAGTTATATAATCTATAAATTTTGTAATTTTCAGTTTTCGCGCTCAAACGATTTTGAGAAGGGGGGGGCATCATTTCTCTAAAAATGGAAGATAACGCAGTTCGATAGTTGTGTGATCATTCCAAACCAGTTTAAATCGGATTTCCACCAAAAAAAGTTTGGATATCGAGAATTTTGGAATTCAAACGATTTTGAGGTGAAAAAAATCATCGTTTCTACATATCGACGTATGCGAAATCTGATAGTCTCGTGAATGTTTACAACCGGTTTAAAGCGTTTTTTATTATTATTATTATTATTATTGGGGCGTTTTTTATTTAAAAATTCGGGTCTCGAGGGGGAAAAAATGTTAGATCTCGATTGATTTTGAAATGGTTAAAAACCATCACCTTTCTAAATGTTGGTTATTGCGAAATATGATGCTTGATAACATGTTTTTTTTTATCGAATTCATATCACGCGACTAAAAAAATATTCTAGTATGATAACTTGAAATTTGGGATAAAAGATTTCATTTTTTTTAAAGTTTAGTTTAGTTTTTTTATTATTATGCGAAACATGATATTATTTTGGTTTGAGGTTTTTGAAGCCTTAAAATGCGTAGGTAACAAATTGGTGTTATCGCTTTTGAGATATCAATTTTTAACTTTTAGAGAATTAGAAAATAATGCAGAATACTGCCACATTTGAAGATTTATCGCTAACTAAAATTACATTTTGATTTCCAAATTATTCTTTCTCTTAATTCTTAATAATTGTCTTAATTAATATGTCATTAATCAGTTTAAACCGGTTTGAAACAATCACAAGACTATCAGATTACTCATGCGATTATATTTAGAAAAACAATGTTTCCCCCCCCCCCATCTCAAAATTCGTTGAGATCCAAAATTTTGTTTCCCAACTAGAAAATTTAAAAATGAATTTTTTTTTAAAAAAAATTATAACCAAATTAGTAAAAATACCAAGCCAATAAAAGTAAAAAAGGAATAAAAATATGAATCCGGCCTGAAGACTTTCTCTAATTTCACCCTCAGGCAGGGTTTCAAACAAGGGATTTTTTTCTGTGAACGGTCTGACTATTTGTCCAATAATATCGACCCCCCGTGACCAGAAAATAATCTGAAATTGTCGCCTAATAGATGCACTATTTTTTATAGACATCAAACAAAACTTACAGTAGAATGTAATCTCAAAAGTATGCAAAAATTAAGAAAAAAATAAACTATAGAAAAAAACATACAATCAATTAATAAAAAAAATAAAAAGGAAAAACAAGAAGGAAAGAACAAATCGGCTAGCTGGTAAAAATGTTATGAAAAATCATCCCAACATGTTTCCGCATTTTAAATTCCGCGTCGCCATTCAAATACAAAATAATTAGAGAGCCTCAGCGCCATCTATTGAGTTAATTCATAAACAATGTAAAGTCTAATTTTATTTGCGCCAATGGATTAAAAGTGAGCCAGCCCTTCTTTATCTCAAGTTTCTATGTTGCAGTAGTTTCTAGGAAATTCATTAGTATTTAAGTTCTTAATAATATTATTAGTTGCTTCATATAGGAAATTTTATTACTACAGAGTCTTTTTATCTTCTTAAATTGCGAGAAAAATAGATTTTTGAAAATTTTAGTAGAGATTAGAAAGGTAATTACTGAATTTTAATTATTTTAAAGTTGAAATCATCATTTTCATCGTAGATACCAACTAATTTTTTACCATAAGGAATTTTATTTTTAAAACCAGATAGGTATATCTATCTGGATTTAAAAATTAAAACTTATAATGATAAAATCCGTTACTGAATAGTTTACCGATTGCTTTCAAAATAGTTTTTAATTTGAAGTTTTATAATGCTTATAATATTGATTATTTCAGAAATAGATATAGAGAGGAAATCTCATGATTATTTTAAACCGATTTAAAGTGGTTAATAATGAATTAAATTAAGACAAATAATGACAAAATTAATAGGTACTTAGGTATTATACCGTCCAATTTTATCGCCAAATTTGAGGCAACGCCAATGAGTTGCTAAACCGCCAATTATGGCAATCCATCAATGGTGTAATCCATTGATCTTTATCGCCAAATTTAAATCCGTCGCCAATAAGTTACTAGACTTTTGGCGATCGTTGGCGAAGATGGTATAATATGTAAGTACCAAATAATAATGTTCTCACATGATAACTTGAAATTTGTGATCGTAGATTTCATTTTCTTTCTTTTTTTTCATATTTTTCCCTAAAATTCCCCCTATTTATACTAATTTTTGATATAAAACACTGATAAACATTCATCATTCTTCATTTTTATATTTAGGCTGTACAAAATTGTTTTACTTTCATTTCATGATTAATAAAAAATTTTATCATATTTTTCCCTAAAATTCAAAAAAATTCCCTTAATATATTAATTTTCTATTCCCTAAAATTATTAAATTAATAAATATTTTTTCATTTTTTCCCCTAAAATTCCACGTGTTTATACTAATTTTTGATATAAAATACTGATAAACATTCATCATTCTTCTTTTCTATGTTTAGGTTATGCAAAGTTGTTTTACTTTCATTTCTTCAATAATAAATATATTTTTCATACCTTTCCCTGAAATTCAAAAAATATTCAATACATCTATTAATTTCTATTCTCTAAAAGCTATTATTAATTTAATAAATATTTTTTTCATATTACTCCTAAATCTCAAAAAAATCCTTATATATTAAATTATTATTCCCTAAAATTTATTATTAAATTAATAAATATTTTTTATAACTTTCCCTAAAATTCAAAAATATTTCCCAAATTTCATAAATTCCTATTCCTTAAAATTTATTATTGAATTAATAAATATCTTTTTTCATATTTTTCCCTAAAATGTCACATCTTTATACTAACTTTCGATATAAAACACAGATAAACATTCATCATTCTTTATTTCTATGTTAGGCTATACAAAATTGTTTTACTTTCATTTCATGATCAATAAATAATCTTTTTCCAGAATGCGAGAACGAATATCATATTCTTACTTATCAGCGACCGCCATTTTCGAAGCCGAACGAAAGACCATTCGAAGATTTCTACGATATTGGCGACGAAGTGGGAAGGTATTTGATTAAAGCCTGTTATTCCACACTACATTACATACCAGAATGTTTGTAATGCATTTAAAATAGTAAATGTATGGTATCTAATATTTTCTTTCCCCATCATTTAGAGGAACGCAGGGCATCACTTACCACGTCGTCGAGAGA
Source organism: Argiope argentata (assembly GCA_026289955.1). Lineage (NCBI taxonomy): Eukaryota > Metazoa > Arthropoda > Arachnida > Araneae > Araneidae > Argiope > Argiope argentata. Next base: position 4,303,759 of record JAOUZG010031479.1, on the reverse strand, counting down.
AAGACGGGACGTAGTTTAGCCGCCAAAGTGATGCACGGAGCGGACAAATTGATGGACTTCATGACCGCCGAGATGGACATCATGAACCAACTCTGCCACCCCCGGCTGGTGCGTCTCTGGGATGCGCACCAAACCAAGTCTTCCCTGACGCTCGCCACCGACTTGTATCCTTTGTAACATATCGGAATTATTTTAAGTATTCTGTAAATGTTAATTAATGAAATTATCTAGTCATGACTTTTATAAAAACTTAATGAGGCATATACTTAAGTTGATTTATATTAACGTCCAGTTGTTGTTGTTGTTGTACTCGTTTCCTTTCGGGAAAATGGGTGCAGTAGCTTCTGAGGGTACGAACCCTTGGGGATCCGAGTGCGGAAATCTGATTTCTAGCTCACACATGTCACAAACCCTTTTTAAGGGCCGAGCGGACTTCATTCATGCATTGCAATTATTCATGTCGGGGGTAGCCTGGTTGGTAGAGCGTTGGACTCATACTCTTTAGGTTACGAGTTCGAAACTCACCGGACAAAAGATTCCCCGAGTGTGTAGCTATTGACGCTCGTTAAATCTGTTCGTGGTCGCAAAGTCCTCCATGTCGAGAGTAATACCACTGGGGGTACTGGGTCAGAAGTGATTGTTCTCTGTTCCAGGTTTAAGTTACGATCCGAGATGAGTGAATGAATATGCATGAATGATGTCGGCCCCCTAAAGAGGGTTGTGGCGTGTGTGTAGCTAAGTCCTACTCTTGGCCCTAGATGGCGCTACTTGTAAAACAAAGAGACGCATATCTCCGACTTAAAATCTGCCGATGTGGCAAGTGCCATAAGTCACAACATTCATTCATCGACAGATTGAAATTTAGATCTGGAACCGTGCCCTCAGTGGTATTACTCTCGACATGTGGGACTTTGCGACCACGAACAGATTTAACGAGCGCCAGCCGCCACCCACGGAGAGTCTTCGACTGGCGAATTCGAACTCGCGAGGATGCGAAAGCAATGCCCTACTAACCAGGCTATCCTTGCCTGGTGAAAAAATTCAACTGCGTTATTCCTATATCGAACCATAAAAAATAAGTAGAATGGATTAGAATAAAACCTCTTTTCCAAATATAACACTCTTCGAGCGATCATTTGAAGGGTCGCTCTTTGATAATTATTCTCAAATTATTCCTTAACTCTCGGATTTAGATGTGGAGGTGGTGAACTCTTGCCAAATATCATCCACAGAGACAGACTGACAGAAAGTATTGTCGCCCACTACATCAAACAAATATTGGAAGGTTTGCAACACATGCACGAAAAAAATATCGGCCACTTGGGATTGACTGTAAGTATTGGACAGACGAACCAGAGATTGTCAATATAAAAATCAAATTAACATACAGAGGAATTCATTGACTGTTTATTTGCAGATCGGGGATATTCTACTAACCAGACTCAACTGCGATAACATTAAAATTGCTGATTTCGGGTTGGCAACTCGCCTGTATCCTGGAAGGGAGTTCATCCAGGAGTACGGCCATCCTGAGTTCGTGGCGCCAGAAATCGCCAATAAGCAGCCAGTCTCTTTAGCTGCAGATATGTGGTAAGAACAAGCAAAGGATCGCTTTTACATTTATTTGATAATAGCGATACCCGAACGGGGTTGACCTAGGCATAGAATTTAAGAAGAAAAATTAACTTCAAACTTAAATCTAGCCTTCACCCGATGCAACATGGGTTGAACGCAACATCAAACAGACAAAATATATAGTTAGAAATTATCAAAAATAGCTACAAAACCATTTTTATAGCACACATTCAGAAATATTTAGACTGTTACAAAGGTTAAAATATGATATATCCGTTGACAATACACAGGCGATCGTTTCGCACCTCAGGAAATTCATTCTGTCTCCGCAATTCAGTTGCAGTGAGATTGAAAAGCAGACGGTCATTTTGCTCATCAAAAGACTCTCCTTTCCCAAGTATGGACAATATTTCTCTGATATTCGCTACCCGAACGTTTCTTTCCTCTTCCTTTTCCTTATCGCGCAACAAACGAAGCTTTTGGGGATTTAATGTGTTCCCGCCAAAGTTGGATTTTCTTCTCTTGGGCATAACGAGATTTGAATCGCTATTTAAAATCAGACGTAAACAATGAAATGTATCACATTTGCATACCACAGCTCTTGCTATTTACACCTGAGCAGTATGAGGTTTTCGCGCGTTTGGATAAGTTTTATACCCTCTTTTACTGAAGGGCACTTAAAAAGAAACATTAAGCGTACCTTAAGAACAATGAACGAATCCTGTATGCATTGTGCAATACAATCAGGAACAGAGGCTACAGTTGAGGTCTGTTACACACTGGCGAAGCAATGAACAATGAGCAGAATGCTGCTATTTTCCTGCCACGACTTGTATTTTGTATTTAAGAAGATCGTAGCAGATACCCGCTAATACTGCAGTGCACTTAAAAGAAACATTAAGCATACCCCAAGAACAGTTTACGAATCCTGTGCGTACTGTGCAATACAATCAGGAACAGAGACAACAGTTGAGGTCCATTGCACATTAACGAAACAATGAGCATAATACTGCTCTTTTCCTGTCACGACTTGTATTTTGTACTTAGGAGGATCGTAGTAGATACCTTCTTCCAATGCCCGCTTAGCAGATACCCGCATCAAGCATACACCAAAAACAATTTACGAATCCGCTACTCTCTGCGCAATACAATCAGGAGCAGGGGCAACAGTTGAAGTCCGTTACACAATGGCGAAACAATGAACAATGAGCAGAACGCTGCTCTTTTCCTGTCATAGCTTGTATTTTGTACTTAGGAGGATCATAGCAGATACTCGCTTCCAATACCTTGCCAATGTTGCCATCTCAACGCCCTGCATTCCTCATTCAATTGCGACAAAAGGAGGTAATGCGCAATTAATATATATTAACTTTTCTAAATAACTCTTATTTGTTCTTATATATGGGGGCGGGGTTATGGCAGGGGTGTCTAGTGCTATTTAAGGTTAATAAGTTCAGAAACTAAACTATACGGAACCATTTATAAGTCATAGACAGACTCTTCGAACTGCCCCGAAGGCACTCGGATTAACCATAAAACGGAATGGCCTGTCCACTGCAACAGCAACACTGGCGGGTCAACTGTGGTTGAGTCGTAATGAGAGTCACCGGCCACGGTACAACCCTTCTCTTAGGAAGTACGTCCCGTCATCGATGGAACAAGTCCAACCCCACCCATTAGTGTGCCTACCAAGGGTGGCGAGATCCAACCACCATACCGGAAGCATCTCATCCCAATTACGAGGTGCCCCCCCGGGGTATACAAAAGAAAGCTAAGCTGGATTGTACGGAAGACGAATAGTCACAAACCGGATATTCTGGAATGTGCTGTAATATAATATTGTGAAGCATTTACTTTATTGCAATTGGTTTACAATTTCGGAAATTTTAAGGAGATAATTTTATCGAAATTGAAAGAAAATTAATTTGCAAATTTATAATTAGTCAAATGATAAATTTTTATATTTAATTTTTTTCATTGAATGAAAAGATATGAAAATTTCGAAGCTTAGTGTATCTAAACATTTCATTTTAAATATCAGCGCAGTAAAATTGCTCTTTAAAAATTTAATTGAAATTACTCAATATCTTTAGTTTTGACTGACTTATTTATTTATTTTTTATTCATTGCAGGAGTGTTGGAATCATAGCTTACATATTGTGAGTATTATTTATTAATTTATTTTTCATTTTTCATTTTGAATTTTTTGATATTAGAAAATAAAAAGGTTTTCTATTATACTTTAGAATGTTTAACAATTTTTTAAGTTTTGCAAAAAAAAAAAATCAAATAGTATCAAATAATAAAATCTAATTTTTTTTTTTTTTCAAATTTGAAATAATTAAAATGTTTCTAAATTTAGTCTACATTCTCAAAAAATGTTTTTTTTTTTATGTTTTCATTTGTACCAGAATTTGCGAATTTCTAAATTTTGTATATTTTTAGTTTCTAATTTTTCACTGTCTGCACAAAAAAAGATGCATATAGATTATATAAAGAAAAATATAAAATCATCTTTTTGAAAACGATAAAATAACGTCAAACGTGTGCAAGATATACTGCCTGAGTGTTAGAATGGAAACTACACTTCAAGGTGAATCCACGAGTTTAAATCAAATATTTTTTCATCAACTCTAACTTTGAATCCTAATTTTTCTCCTCAGACTGACCGGTGATTCGCCCTTCCTGAGGGAAAATGACCGAGAAACTCTGAAGGAGGTGCAGAAGGGTCAGCCCAACTTCTTCCACGACAATTTCGCCGTTCTCTCCGATGAGGCCAGGGACTTCGTGACGCAACTGCTCCAGTTCGACCCAAGGTAAATCATCATCCAGAGTTAACACGAGTTCATCTGTGATTAAGATCTTGCTCCGAAATTTGCATAAAGAGGCAACAAATTTAATATATTTATATGCGCTTTTATTATTATGTCAGAACATGATGTTGTTCTTGGGATGAGGTTTTTGGTGGCAACAAAAACCCGTAGGCGAAAAATAAAAATTTCATTATCTGCACGAGCATCTCAAAAAATCAGCTTTTAATAACTGGATGCCATTCTCGTTTACAAAAACTCTGATTTAAAAAAATAAGTTAAAGACTACGGTAAATGAAACCTAGAGAAATGTCATTTTGATCACGTGATTATGTGAAATGAAATAAATAGGAAAATAGATATTTTTTTAAACAATGCGAGACACAGTTTTTTGGATCGTTTGCAATACTAAAGTGACTCATTCGATGAAACCATTAAAATGAATAAAAATATAATTTAACTCGCACGAGCCCGTGGTGCTTGGCCGATCAAGAAATGATGCTCTGACATGATACATTGAAATATGCATAGCAGATTTCATTTTAACCTTTTTTTTTAATTCGGCCCACTTCATATTAGTAAATAAAAAATTTCATAGTCAATTTTTCGCTTAACTCTTAATATTCTAAAGCTTTGAAATTTTGTCCATTTGTATATTACTAATAAAATGTATTAGTAATATACAAGTATATACTAATAAATTTGTATATTACTAATAAAATTTGTATATGATAATAAAAGCAAGTGCGAATTCAGGTATTTTGAAGTAGAAGGCAATACACATGATGAGTTTCTTCTTTTAATAACTGTTCAAATTAGTTTCATATTCCGACTCATTTTTCAGTTAACCAACATGTTATTCTTTTATTTCATTTTAGTATATATGAATTTACAATTTCAATACAATGATAATTTCTAATTTTCTAAAAATATTTTTCTTATAATTCGACCTGCAACTTCATTATAACTTTAACTTCTGAGATGCGGGGATTATTTATTCCTAAAATTATATAGGCAGATTATTTTTAAGCTCTTTCTTTTCTCTTTTCTGCCTCCCTATGAAATTAGCTGTGTTAAATATGATTCATCTGAAGATAAATGTAAAAAAATTTAAATTCGTAATTACTCAGCATTTATTTATTCAATTTACGTAACACATCATTATTTATTTCATTATCAAAACATTGATATAATCAAAAATAATAATTTTTAAACTTTAGGATAACACAAACTGAATTGATCTTTTACTTAAATGGTGCATGAAAAGGTCTAAAGTTGTACGTTTTTATAGAATGGTAAGATTCAAATCTTCATAAATCAGTCAATTTCAGTTATTGGTTTAGTTCGTTGAAGTGCAATTTTTCCTGTTTAAAGTATTAGTGCCTCAAGATTATTTTATTAAATATGACACACAGATAAGAGTATCAAAAATTTTAAATTCGTAATTCATCAGAGCATTTATTGACCCAAATTACATAAAACGTAGATATTTATTTCATTTAGACCATTCTAATTGTACTACTAAAAAGTATTTATCCCTATTACAGAGGATTTACAAATTGGCCGTTGTTCCTGGATTTGAATGAATACTCTGCATGAATTAAACAATTTTGCTTTCATGATTTATTGAATTAATAATATAGATACTATGAAATAGAAAACTCTATCTTGCGTTTACTTTTTTAGAAAATATCATTTATTTATTTCATTTCGAAGAATCGCGGGCTGAAAATTACATTTTTCTTGATTTAATTTGAAGCAAAAAATTTAAAAGAATGTAAACAGAATCGTTTGAATCAATATGTCGAAAATCTGTTAAGCCTAACATTGTTGGCGTGGAAAAGAACAACTGAAGCCTTACTCGTTTGGCAATTACTTATTACTACGACTCAAAACTACTTTAGAAACATGATGTACTTAAAACTATAAGCATACACAAAAAATGCACACAACTAACCTTTTACAGCATGTATCTGAAGTAAAATCTGAAGTGTCATCTTCATCTGAACTAGAAGTCAGACTTCTGTCCTCAGGTGTTAAGAGGTCTCTGTCCCTCAGAGGCTACTGCAACCCTCTTTCTGCTGTAACGCGGACACGACAACTAAGTCCAACAGTGACCAACACCCCTGTTCTAAAAGCATACTTGCCTAAAGGGCAGATATCAAACTGTGACGAATTTTTTTCACCATAAAAAATTGGAAAATAAGATAATTTAAATCTTAATTCTATCTATCGGAGTGTACAAAAGCAAATAAAAATTTTGTATTTCATATTTATCAAAGTATATATTTTTTCAGTATTGTTTCCTTATTTTGCATCATAATTTAACCAATAGAAATGAAGTTGTAATAGGAAGAAAGTTCAGAAGCATTATTGATGATGGTGATGTCGTTTCCACTTCTACCACGGAAAGAGGGAGTGCAGTTGCTTCTGAGGATAATGAACCCCTGAGCATCCGAGGGCAGAAGTCTGACTTCTAGCTCATATGAGGATGAAACGCACACATTCGCTTGCACAGCCCCTTTTTACAGGGGGGCACAGTCACACATCTCACAGATAGCATACAAAGGAGCAACCATACCCGAACCGGGACTCCCAAAATACGAGGAATACACTCTACCTCTGAGCCAGAAAGCCGGCTGAAGCATTATTAAAAAATACGAATAATCTATTCATAAGAAATATACTTTAAACGTATTGAGGACAAAAGAAAAAGGAAACAAAAATGCTAACTAATATAGAGTCAAAGTGGTCAAAAATAATTCTTAATTCAAAATCAAAGAATTTTTACTGATTTTACCATTTTTTATTATTTCAAGGTAATTACAATCAGCGTTTATTTTTAAATTTAGTAAGCAAAGTGAAATGAAATCAACATCTCTTTTGTCAATCATGAACACCAAGACAATAAAAGATTATTTGAAATCCACGTTTGATGTTATAAGAAGAATAGCTTTTTTTTTTCATTGAACTTTCCAAGAGGATTTTTCAGAAATTTTCTTATTGGACAAAAAATCGCTTTGAAAAAATTTATAAGTCGAAGTGCTATCATTTCAATGAGATTTTAAAAAGATTAGAATCAATAAAAACTTTGTCTAACTATAAATTGCACACTGTCCTCAGTATTCTGTGGCATTCCATAATTTTCTTTTCTTACAAGGAGCAAAGAGGATTTTAAATGTAGTACCTTTTCGTTAGCCGGGCCAACAGTTTATATTTAATCGGTATTTAATTAAGATCAAACTATTCTTTTATTCATCTGTTATGATTTTGTAAAGAAGTTTATTTTTCTCTTGCAGCAAAAGAATGGATGTCCACTCAGCTCTGAAGCACAAATGGCTTGATGTAAGAATACTTATACATCTTATTCGAATTTTATCCAAGCATTTGGAAACAAATATTATCATTTACATTAAAGTGTTCTTTTTTTTATTTTAACATTGATAATTTCTTTGATTTCATTTTTTAAAAATCTAGTATATTTCCGAAGAGTCTTAATATTGTGGAATATATTGTATATGATATTTATACGAATTTTAAAATATATTATACTCTCCAATGAAAGAAAGAATAACGCTCAAAGTATTCCAATTTCTTAGCTGCTAATTTCATACAATTTGGTTATTGCACGTGAATTAAAATTTTGAGTATGTTCTTCTAATAATAAATTAGATTGCAAACCAAATATTTTTTAATCGTTTTCAGCATTCATTTACATTTAGCAAAATTAAGGCGCTTTTAGTGCATTGGAGATTTTCAGAACATTTCCTCATATGTGTGATTCGATTTTCTTTGTCATTATTTAGTGTTTAATTTAGTATCGCTTTCAGATTCCTGTATATAAATAAATACTCTTGTAAGAACTGTATATATTTACCGTTTTTCATGCAAAATCCTATGCATACTTTATTTACAGTTAAGTCATTTCTCCAAACTTTTTTTAAATAATAATTGTGAGATAAATTTAGTAGTAACCTTTCATTCTATCTTCTTTGGAATCTAAAAATTACACCATTGGAGTAATTTATTTGTCACTATTAGAGTTTAATTTAGTATCGCTTTCAGATTCCTGCATATAAATAAATACACTTGTAAGAACTGAATATATTTACCATATTTACCATTTACCTGAATATATTTTTTCCTTCAAAATCCTATGCATACTTTTTTTAAGTCAAATAATTTCATCTTTTAAAAAAAAAACATTAGCGATGTCAGAATTCAAAAAATCCAAATGTTCTATTTGAATGAGAGACAACACTTAAGAAAAACAAAATAAATAATAACTAAAACTAAATAATGATTAAATAATCGTCACCAGCAGTCTTGAAAAATATCATATTTGTAAAAAATACGTAAATATAAAATTCTGCTGTTATATCCAATGCTGCAATATCTAAAAGCACATTTTGTCCGTTTGTAGTTGGATTCCGTGCCAGATATGTGTGACGAACTTGAAATCGTCGACAACCTGAGGAATTATCACAAGAGATGGCGATCATGGGTAAGTTGCTTCATTCTCAAAGAATAATTAGATTACTTTTTTTAAAATATGGTAAGAATTTATTTTAAGAATTGAAAACCTTCTAAATAATAAATATCACTTGTTAACGAGTCTAACCTTCTTACATATCAAATGAACACATAATAATTGTATAAATACTACACACTTTTTGAATGATGGCAAAAATGAAAACCGATACATTTAATCTGCCAAATTAGTCGAGGCCAGGATAAGTTGGTTGGTAAGACGTTGGATTCGCATCTCTTGGGCTGCGAGATCGAACCCATCAGCCGAAGACTCTCCGTGTGTGGGGTGGCTGGTACTCTTTAAATCTATCGTGGTCACAAAGTCCTCCATATCGAGAGTAATACCAGTGGGGGTACCGGTTCAGAGGTGATCGTTCTATGCTCCAGATCTAAATTACAATCTGTGGTTGAATGAATGCATGAATGAAGTCCGCCCCGTAAAATGGGTTCGTGATGTGCGTGAACTAGAAGTCAGACATCTGCCTTTGGATGCTCAGGGGTCCATCCCCTCAGAAGCTTCTGCACTCCTCCTCCCGTTGTAAATTACGAGAAAAACAAACAACCAAATTATCGTTTTTAAATATCCTTAATAAATTATGTGATGGCATTACTATTGGATCTTTTACCTCTTATTTTGCATTGATGAATGACGCCGAATTTGGCGAGAACTCCACTAACCTATGAATCCATTTTGCCTTACTCACCCTGTGCATGGGTATGGATGGAGTGTCATGATATGGAGAGCATGTTCTGCTGGCATGGAAGTGGTCCCCTGGTATTCCTCGAGGGTAAACAAACAGCCACGCGATACCTAGATATACTATCAGATCAAGTGCACCCTGCAATGTAGCATTTTTATCCTTATGGACGATATCCTCATGGACGATAATGCAACTATACATCGCGCCAGAAGTGTCCAAAATTTTTTCGCTGAGCATCAGTCTGACTTCCAACACCTTCCCTGACCACCTCATAGCCCGGATCTTAACCCCATAGGCAATGTGTGGGATAAATGGTGAAAAGACGTATCCGACAGCACTCTCCTCTTCCATCTGAATTACAAGATTTAAAAAGCTGCACAGCCAATGCAGGGTATTCTCTTTATGTAAATGCACTCCAGAAGCTTGTAGACTCGATGCTCAAACAAATCGGAGCAGATATCCGTGCAAAAGGTGGTCCAATAAAATATTGATCTTGGGTTTCTAATCCATTGGCCAGTGAGTACTTAACATATATTTTTTATAAAGCAACATATAAGTTAATACAGGGACAAAACATTACTTAATATAAAAACATATGGAAAAAAATTAATGTGAGCGATATGTCTTACCTACTCATCAGCGAACTCCCGTCACCCAATTTAGACTTGAATCAATCATGTGATCACGACGTAATTAATGGCAAAACACACGCCGTACAGAGTATGAGAAATGTTAGCTAGCAGCTCTCATAAATATTTATTGCCCGCTAAAACTACACTATCCGTTTCATTCGAAAACTGAACTATACATAATTATATATAAGTAATGGAATGTGCTTCTGTGTTCTTGTGTTAACATTAATGGTTATTTTAATACAATATAAGAATCAAATATCATTATATTTTTCATATCCATTAAAATCCACACCTACTAAAATCTACGTTGTAAAATCCACTTCAAAACCGCAATGTTTTTTCAATGTCCCGAAAACTAGAAGAATTTTTTAAGAGTGCATAAAAATATAAAAATTAGAACCCAAGTAGTAATTTTTTCCTACAACAATTATCCCCTAAATACTTATTTTGCTTTAAAAATTGACCCCAACCCTATTTTCTGTTTCAGTATTCGAATGCTTCCTGTCGCTGGTTCTTCAGGCGGAGGACCCTGGAGTCGTGCTTCACCCACCCGAGCAGGATGATCTACCCTCCGGATGAGGTGTACACCCCTCCGGCCACGCCGGACAGCGAACTGGACAGAAGTCGGGTGAAGCCGGCCGCTTTCGACGACGTCACATACAGGCAGAGGATCGAAAGAGAAGCCATCGATCCCAGATCCGAAAGCCAGTGAGTAGTAATGTAACACATTTATAATACATAATACCAAGCTATTATCAACGGTTGGGAAGAATCGCCTGGGAAAATGATTGAATTTCCTTCCAGTTGAATCTCTAATGCGCAACTGGATGCTCATTATTACGAGGATTAACGATTGTATTTAATGTCAATTGAATTTCTTGTACACAACATGATGCTCATTATCGTTAGTAATAACGATTGTATTGAATGTCAATTGAATCTCTTATACACAATTAGATGCTCATAACGATTGTATTTAATGTGAATTGAATCTCTAATGCGCAACTGGATGCTCATTATCGCGAGGATTAACGGTTGTATTTAATGTCAATTGAATCTCTTATGTACAACTAGATAATCATTATCGCCAGGAATAATGATTGGATTTCGTTCTAGTTGAATCTATTAAGCCCAACTAGATGTTCATTATCACGAGGATTAACGATTGTATTTAATGCAAATTGAATCTCTTGCTCACAACTGGATACTCATTTTCAATAGGAATAACAATTGTATTTAATGTCAATTGAATCTCTTATGCACAATTAGATACTCATTAACACGAGGATTAACGATTGTATTTAATATCAATTGAATCTTTAATTCACAACTGGGTGCTCATTATCAAGAGGATTACCGATTGTATTTAATGTCAATTTAATCTCTGATGCACAATTAGATGCTCATTATCACGAGGATTAACGATTGTATTTAATGTGAATTGA
>JAOUZG010031479.1:4250975-4292053 GCA_026289955.1 Argiope argentata | reverse complement strand
CAACTGGATGCTCATTATCACGAGGATTAACGATTGTATTTAACGTGAATTGAATCTCTTATGCACAACTAGTTGCGCATTGACAGAATACTTTAAAAATCCAATTGTGACAGACTATAAAACTTGATATTTGAATAGCCTTGCATATATTTATGGTATAGCATTCGACCTCTTTATTGGAGTCGATACCCTATGGTATCATAATGACATTTAAAAGTAAGTGTTCGGCATTTTATTCTCTGTTAAGTTTTATATTCCAGATAATGCAGTTTCATTTTAGCATTCCCAAGAAATGTGGAAGGTAATACACAGAATTTGACTTCCTTAGCTTTTTTTTCTCGCTATTAAAAAAACCATTCAAAATATATTCTTTGAAGTAATCAGAACAATTTGAATTTTATTATAGCAATGAAAATGTCTTGTCTAAAATTAAATTAAAATTAATTATACGTTTTTAAAAAAATGATCATGTCAGTGAAAAAATTGCTCTATAATTCATTACAATCATATTTTTATTATGATTGTTATCAAATCCCTGTTTATCAAGAGCAGTATAAGAAATAGATTTGTACCTTTTAATTTTTTATGATAACTTTCAGGAAACTTTTTCAATTTTTAATGTTATAAGAAGATATTCTTTGGAATGGAACAGAGTTAAGAATATTAGCTTTTTATAAAACTTCTGTAATAATTGCTTATGCACTCTTCAGATTAATACATTTCAATATTACATTATTTGATTTATACATTTCAATATTACATTTTGATTTATTATGAACCATAGGAAAAACATTATTTTCTAATTAGGGGGAAGGGTCTTTCCCAAATCTTTATCAAAAAAGTCACTTTATGACAGAAATCTATAAATTTTGTGTAAAGATCGTATACCAAATTCCATTCCTCTAGCTAAAAGCCTTTTTGGGTTATTTTTGTCACAAACATTTTCCAAAAATTATGCTTTTCGTATACAAGACAGTTTAAAATATAGAGATTCGTCAAATTCTCAAGTTCAAATTTTTTAAAGCTTGCTATAGTTTGTCTACAGCCGGTATACGAGAAAATAAAAATACAGAAGTCTTCACCCTTCGTTTTATGTAAAGGCGGCGTGGATCACGTGGTAAGGTCTCTGGCTCGTGAGTCGCAGGGTTTCAAGTTTGAGATCCGATTCCACCGAAGAACCTTCGAAAAAATAGCTCAGTTTTGCGTTAAATCTGTCATGGCCAAACGTCCTCCCGCAGGTGTAGTGTGGAGAGGGGGTGCCAGCTTAGGTGCTTTCCTCGTCATCTGAACGTGATTCAAAATTACGAGGTCCGCCTTTAAATAGCCCTAGTGTTGCTTTATAACGGGACGTAAATATAATAAAGTAAACCCTTCGTTTTATATAAAGAATTTAACGATGAATATAAAAATAGGTCATTGAAATAATTTTCCTTTATTTAAGTTAATATCCATTTATTTTTTTATATTTAGTTACCAGAATGGTCCCGATACATTTTTGCTTCCTCTACGAGATCCTGATTTCCCAGTGCGTATCAGAAGGTACCTGAAAGTCGGTGCAAACCGCAGTCCTCTCCTCGCCAATCACCTGAGGGACAAGCATTGGGGCTACAGCGATGTAAGTATCATTCATAAGTAGTTGTGAACTACAATCACATTTTTTTCACATTTATACATTGATGCTATGGTTGATCCGGAGAGAACATCACCCCTTTTTCGCCAAGGAGATTTAGCGTCAAATATGGCAACCCGATGTTGTTTTTGGAGGATTTCCTACGGGAGACAAGACACAAGAGCTCGGCGAGTTGCCGATTTTGAAAAGTGCTCAAAGGGGGTGATGGTCAGTCCGGTCGAACTGATGATACCTTAAACAAAGTATATATAAGAAAAGCATTCATATTTAAAAGTGCCAGTATGTTCAAAAAATTTAATATCCTTTCTTCTATATGGATTTTTTTCTTTTCTTTTTACTAAAAAAGGCAATGATTTACTTGTAAAATTAAAACTATCATATTTTGGAATCTAATATTTTATTATCATGTCAAAACATGATGCCGATTTGGGGATGAGGTTTTTGGCACCAACGAAAATCCGTAGGCGAAAAATTGAAATGTTATGGCCGCCTGCACGAGCATTTCAAAAAAAAATCTTTTAATAACGCGTTGCCATCGCATTTACAAAAATTATAAATAAGAATAAGTTAATAACTACAGCAAATAAAACCGAGAAAAATGTCATTTTGAGCACGTGATTATATGAAATGAAATAAGCAGGAAATGCGATATTTTTTAAAACAATAAATGCGAGACAAAGTTTGTTTGGAATCGTTTGCAATACTAGAGTGACTCCTTCGATGAAATCATTAAAATGAATAAATATATAATTTAACTCACACGAGCACGTGGTGCTTGGCCGTTCGAGAAATGATGTTCTGACATGATACATTGAAGTATGCATAAGCAGATTTCAATTTAATCTTTTTTTTTGTCTTATTTTGTAACTCTCCATTTCTGTCTCCTTCAGGTGGCCGTGAAGGAGCGCAGGAAGTTCGTGGACGTCATGGACGAAGAAATCGACGACGAGAAGAAGGGCGTCTCTCGGTCCGCCAATCTCAGGCTGAGACACGAAGTGGGAACTCCAGGGTCAGGATATGAGCACATAGAGACCAGGGCTCAGAAAAAGAAGAGGGGATTCAGGGGAACAGAAGGTAAGGTTAAAGTGGAGATTTTAGATTGGTCCTCCATTTCCAAGTTTCACAAAGTGCCGCATAATGTGAAAATTTAATGTGGTAGATCTTTGTACTTTTCAACTGGGATCAGATAACGTGAATGGATCTAGGTGGCTGGTGGTAAGGCCTCAGTTTGAGAACCAGAGGGTTTTAGACTCGAACCATCGTGTAAGCGGGTCAGGTGTATGTTAAATCTATCCGGACCAAACGTACTCCGGCAAGTTTGGGTTGGAAGTTTGGAAAAGGGGGACAGCTCACGTATCATCGTCGTCTTACCGGGGTTTAAAATTACGAGATCCGTCCCAAAATAGCCCTAGTGTTGATTAAAAAAGGGGACGTTCATATAATTGAATTGAACAGATGACGAGAATGGCACGTACTACGGCCTTTCACTTTTTAGAATTTACAGTACACTAATAAAGATTGTTCTGAGACGATACATTGAAATATGCATAGCAGATTTCATTTTAATCGTTATTTTTAATCGAATCTCTGAAATCTTTTAGAGTGCTTTCTGCTTAGAATTTAAGGAAAATATGCATAGTAAATTATCTACTTTTGAACCAAGCATGAATAAAAATTATAAAGCCAGCTCTATCATTTAGAAGCGTAAAAACGATTACAGAGTACAAAATTAATGTGTTTTTTTCCTTTGAAGAAACAAAGACTGTCTCTTAAGAGTTGAAACTTTTCCAGGCACTGCACCGTTCTTCCGTGAGAAGATCAAGCATGCCGTGGTGCGGGAAAATGAGGACGCCGAGTTCCAATGTCGAGTCACAGCATCGCCAGACGCTCAGGTTTCGTGGTTCAGAAACGACGGCATTCTCATAGAAAGCTCCAGAATCATTGTAAGATTTTGTTTTTTCTTTGGTAGGCTCATTTAATTAATTTCCAGGCTCAACGTCAAAGTTGGTCGAAGCTTGCATTGAAAGCGCTTTTATTAAAATGGAAACTTATCGTCTGATTCTTATTTTAACTTATAGGATTACGATCAGAAAAGTGAAGGTAAATGAATTTCTTTTAAGAATAATAAGAACTATTTAAACTTTATCATGTGAAATTAGAGAATATATTACTTGTATAAAAATGACAAAAGAAACTCTTTTCAATTGAATATTAGATAAGTAAACGACATGCCAATGAAAGTTATTTAATCAGACACTGAGCAGGCATCTTTGAAGCCATCTAATGCTTCCTAAAATACTTCTTTGACTAGTAATTGTTTTTTAAAAAAAGTGGGTATTTACGTATTATACCGTCTACATTTATCTCCAAATTTGAAGTCATCGCCAATGAGTTGCTAAACCGCCAATTAAGGCAACTCGGCAATGGTGTAATCCGTTGATCTTTATCGCCAAATTTAAATCCGTCGCTAATAAGTTACTAAACCGTTGGCGAAGACGGTATAATACGCAAGATCCCAAAAGTGAAGAACTGAATTTCTCTGCAGTCTCATTCTGCATATTCTTCTTCGTTTTAACCCTTTATTTACTGAATTATGCTGTGATCAATTGTTCAATTTCATTTTTGCGCCAGTAGTTAAGTTCCCTAGCAGAATAATCCCAGGTAACCCAATAAAAAAATTAATAAAAATATCTTAATTAATTTAATTATGAATTAAATATTTTTAATTCCTACTTTTAGCTTATATTAACTTGCTAGTTTAGTTGCGTTCTCCGTGTTCTTTAGAATACCATCAGCAAAAATAGTCATATTACGAAGATATAAGCCAGATTTAAATGGTATTTTAAAGTACCGCCAAAAAATAAAGGGTTAAATGTGTTTTGACATTTTCAGGTGTCCATAAACCTATTGAACAATCAATATACCTTCTCATATGTTTGTGTTCACTTATACCAGTATGTCATTTGCTATTCAATCACAATAAACGAGTTTTCATCTTCTTTGTACAATCGAACAACTTTTTTTTTTGCCTCTTATTTTCCCGATGTTCTTCTTAATCGTTTAAAAACCAAATTACGTTTTTTCAACAACTTAATATTCGCTTTGAAATGACGCCTTATTTTTGTGAGGAATTAAAATTAAAAAAAAAAATAGCAAATTTCAAGTTATCATGTGAGAACATAATTATTTTTAAGAGATTATTTGTTTGAATTAATTTAAATTAACTAGTTTAAACCGGTTTGAAAAAATTATGCGAATTCCCTCTTTCTCTCTAATGATAATTTTTTTTACCTTTCATTTTCAATTTTTCTAACTGGTAAACAAAGTTTCGGACCAATTTTGAGATTGAAAAAAAACAACAGTAATTTCGACGAAAAGTTCACTATTACTGGAAGCTATTGTATATGTGGTAAAATCCAATGAACGAAATGTAGATTGATATTAAAATTTAATTCTAAATACAATTAGTAAGAATGAGCTTAAAATATCTTTAAAGAAAAAAAAAACCGATAATCTTCTGAGCACGAGATTAATTATTTAAACGTAAGAAATCGTAAACAAACTAGAAGATGACGTCATTTCATAAAACGACAAACAAAAAGCAATTGATAAAAAATTTAATTAAATATCTCAAACAATACTGGCAAAACAAACCTCAAATGTCATTGGTCAGGTGACTCGCTATTTACCAATGAAAGAACGAATATTTTTTGCCCTTACATTTAGGAGACACCAAAACAACATGTTCTCACATGATAATAGATGCCACAATTCTTTTTTTTCTTCACATAAAGATTTATTAAGAGTTTAAAAAGTTAATAGTTTTGTCAGAAACATCAACATAGTCTGTAAGTTCGAAATATATTTCAAACAAAAACTTTAATGTCATTTCATAGTTTAGTACTATTTTTTTTCCACATGACAAATATATTTGATTGTATTGCTTGCAATTGTCTAAGGATATCTTTTTCTTCGCCTGTGTGCTAGATAAATAAATGGTCTGACGGACGTTGTTCGCTGACCTTGAGACCTGCCAAAGCATATGACGTGGGGGTGTACAAGTGCGTGGCCAGAAATCCCCATGGAATTTCCGTCTGCAGAGCACGTCTGAACCTTGGAAGTAAGTCAAATTAACCCGAAACGTTCTTTTATGCCGAAGATCGAGAAAGAAAAATCATCTAATTAGAAAAAGTTTCCGCAAAAGTTGAATCTGACGATAACAACTTCACTTTTGTATTTGTAAAGAAATTTTGTGATATAGCCTCTAAACTTTCCTGAAAAGAAAAGGAAATGAGGATTCTTATCTTATGTTAATTAACTGAGAATCAAATGGATTCTAGACAATGGATAAGCCTTTTTAAGTAGTATAATAATTCTTCAGCCATATGTAATTTTTTTTAAATCTTAACATTGTGTTTTATAAGAACTTTTATTATTTTATATCTGACATATATTTAAGGGGAGTGGGGATGAGATAAATTTTTAATCTACAAAAGGTATTCAATAAAGGAGACATATTTTCAATCGAAATTCTTTTTTAGAATTTAAACTTTCTCATGCGTATCCTCTCTGATATTTAGTAATGCATGAGGTACTGTAGAGAAAGAAGCAAAACCTCAAAAGTCATTTGTCCTCAAGCATAAATGTAGTGGTGCGTTTTATAATTAATTAGCCGCCTTTGGCAGTACTAATGCTCGCTAAAATTTTCATATAATATTTTATGTAACTGTGGCTCATAACAGGTTTCTCACCAAAATACTTTTAAACCAAACAAATTTTGATAGTCATATAATTCATTTGTAGTATTATTTTCTTCAGATGCTCTGTTCATTGTACTACTCATCTTTCTGTTTCTATCGGAGCAATGATTGTCCCGGAATTGATATTTTACTTAAATGGTGGAGGGAAAGGTCTAAAATTATACGTTTTTATAGAATAATAAGATTCAAATTTTCATAAATGTATTATCATTTTATTAATGACTTTATTTTGAGCAGACATAGATTAAATATCCATACAGATTAATAATAAAAGCAACTATTTTCTTTCATTTTTAAACATCCCGTTATCTATGAGTGAAAACCAACTGACTTCGCGCATTTCTTTCTAAACAAATCATAATTTATTACTTCCTGCTATCTTACTCAGTTGGTGTGGGGGATGGAAATGAAGATTTTTGGCGGGAAAGTAAGAAAAGTGTCGTTTTAACTATTTTCCCAGCAGTTTTTTTTTTTTCATTTTTTCTCTCCATAAGAACCATCCTCGTGTCTTAACGAAAATATTAAAAAAAAATTAGCCGAATCGGTCGAGCCGTTCTCCAGTTTTGCGCTTAGCAACGTATTTCAAGATCCATTTTTATTATTATAGATAATACATTGAAGAAAGTTCTTCACTCATATTGGTTGGCTTTACCATTAACTTGGTGGAATACTTGATAGAGATCTACAATTTTCGTCACAAAATTTGCCTTGACAATATAAGCTAAGAGTTGCATATAATATGCCGGTTTTGAACCCTCTAAATGATATATTTATTTTACTTTGATTATTTAGCAAGAGGTTTAATTTTTTTAAGTGTTTTGAAAAAATTCTTAATCAAAATCCAGTATCAAAACAACAATGCAGAAGACACCGACGAGAGAGAGAGAAAGAGTAGAAATTCATTAACACGCAAAGCCTGACTAATGCAGGGGCAGTTGTCCAGGTTCAACACATCAAATGAGGGATCCAAATCAAATAGAAAGCTTATTTCATGTTTTCTTTTTCAAAAATGAAGTTCTATTCTTTATTACTGAAGTAGTAAAACAGAAGGGAGCCCTCTAAGAATTTTTTTCCTAGGCCCCAGTTAGGGTACGTCGGCCGTGTTAGCACTTTCGCTGCCATGCTTCATGTCTGATATTAAAGTCGTGAGTCTAATTATATTACCCCTTCTTAGCTGTAGTAGAGAAACAGTCTTCTTAATTGATAGATGGTTCTGTAAAATTAGTTAACTTGAACCATAGGCGAATCTCAAAGCAGTCAAAATATTTTATGTTTAAATGTCAACCTTTCTTGAATTTAGATGAGACAGAATTTATTTTATATGCATGTAGATCCTGAAAAAAAAGAGAAAGTCCTAATCCTGAACAATTTATAAAGTTTGAATTCAAGTTATTAGAAAAAAAATTAATCTCCAGAATGAGGATAAACTAATATTACACAGACACATAAACACAATCACATATTTCATGGTCATTTGTTTCTTTTACAAAATATGCCTCTCAGAATGAAATAAATCGAAGTTAAAATTTCAAAAATATCTTCTCAATCAAACAACTTCTAAAAAATTAGATATTATAACATATACTACTGAATGAAGAATCGTGAACTTCAAAGTTCTACTGAAATTTATCCTGAAATTATGTATTGAGAATCACTGAAACAGATATTATATCATACGTGGAATGTATCTAAAATTGGTGCAAAGGTTGACTTATAGAATAAAATATCATGGAAACAAACAATTTTTTAATTAAATTTTCTTTTTTCCCGAAAATTTATAGGTGTCTCTGCTAAACCTGAGCCACCCAAAGCGGATAAGTGTTCAGACACCGAAATTTTTCTCACATGGCTGCCACCCAAATTCGATGGTTTCAGCCCAACCTTTGGATATGCTTTAGAATGCAAAGAGGAAGGTAATCATAGTTTACTTATTTGTAGAACGAAGGTTTACATCCTTCGACTTGCAAACGAACCTCCTTGAGACAGATTATTACAATTACAAAATATGTACACAAAAGACATTTGTATTATTTTTTTAATTAGTTTTAAAATTATACAAAAATTATTTTGGGGTGATATTTTCAAAGATATGGCTGCAAAATACCAAAAAATTTGCTTCATTTTTAATTAAATGATTTTTAAGTAACTTTTGATTTTTATCTTTCTCGAACAGCAAATGTATTAAGTTTCCTCAAGATTATATAAAATTACTTATTTTTATAAAAATATATGCACACATTTTAATATTTTTTAACATATTTCAAACTGTTAAAGTTTTTTAATAAGAATAAAAGGAAAACAAACGAAGAGGAAGGTTAATTACCAGATGGCTTGATAGTGTTGAAAATTATATGAAACTCCAGATAAGTTGAAATGGGAAAAAATTGAAGAAATAGTTTTGACCAGTAACTCCAAAAAACTCTTCATGGTACTTACGTATTATACCGTCTTAGCCAAAAAAAAATTTAATGGTGTAAATATGCTTTGAGTCATATCCGCTATGGTTCCCCGTTGCTAAACTATTGCATAATAATAATAATTTCTTTAATGAAAAAAATGAAATTAGTTCAAGGAATTAAAGGGGGTAAATTTAGGTACTTACGTATTATACCGTCTTCGCCAACGGTTGAGTAACTTTTTGGCGACGGATTTAAATTTGGCGATCAAGATCAAAGGATTACATCATTGCCGGATTGCCATAATTGGCGGTTTAGCAACTCATTGGCGATGACTTCAAATTTTGAGATAAAGTTGGACGGTATGATACGTAAGTACCCTCTTCATTTATTATGCTAAGTATTATCATTAAGCTATTTACTACCACCATAAAAACAATTCGAATTAAAGTAGATATATTTTTAACTCACTCGACTTCACATATTATGCAGCGTCATCATTAACAGCGCTTCATTTTTTTTCTTCAATCGTGAGCAAAGAAATTAAATTAAGTCCAAAACTAAATTGGTGTTAGATTCCTGAAGTATACCAGTAAACAGGAATTGATTCAATTTCTCGGAGAATTCTGAAATATTTTATATCTAGACTGATTTAATATTTTTCCCTCATCTCTAGGAAGTGAAACGTGGACGAAACTCGCCAACAACATATCCCAAGAATTTTACTTGGTTAAAAATTTGAAGCCAGAAACTACCTATTATTTCCATACTTGTGCTGTCAATAAATTTGGTTGGAGTGAATTCAGTGATTCTTCTGAACCAATCATGACACTCGCCGAAGGTGAGTACCTCCCTAATAATCCACAACTACGAAAGGTGAATTTTGATTGGTTTAAATCAAATTCGATTTCCTTTTCTTTCTCCCTCTTTCCAAAAAGTTCTGCTTTCAAACAAAACCAAAAGATTAGCCCACATTTTCTAATTTATAAGTCAATTAGTATTTAAGAAAATTGTTTTGCTAATGTAAAGACGAATTCTACATAATCAAAAATTTCTGATTTTTTTAATTATACTAAGTATTTATTAATGGCATGCATTTTAAGAGACAGTCGTGCCTCTATACAGTACCTATCTCAATGGGCATATGTTGGGGGACAAGACAAGTCTGGACATCTTGAATCTTGTCAACAGACTTTCTACCAGGCACTCTATTTACTTCCAATGGGTTCCTTCCCATGTTGGTTTGAACGGGAATGAAATTGCCAATAATTTGGCTAAGTCTGCCTCTGCTGCTGCTTTACATACTTTTCAGAATTGTTTACTTTTTTGGAAATATCATCTATTAAGAAAATTGAAAACAATGCTCTTTGGAGAATACCACCTGTGCGCCCTTGTTACTTCAGTGTTAAACCACGTTGATGCCACGGATCAAATGTGTCTAGGAAGCAGCAGAAAGCCTTCTCTAGCTTCTTAAGGGGTCACATTAGAACTTTAGCCTTCCAACAGGGTCGGAAACTCTTATCCGAGTGTCACTGGTGCATAACTAAGCAGGGTTCGCCTAGCCAGATCCTGAAGTGCTTGGCTTTTACTACTGGCGAGATTTTAAAGGACCCTAATCTGTTTTTGGACTTCCTCGAGATTTTTGGTGTAGCTGAGCTACACCATCTCGGATAAGAAACAACAACATATGTTATGGTAAATTTAATAAACTTATGATTATGTATAATGACCAATAATTTTAGAGGTGACTAAGAGTAATCGTCAGTAATTACGCATACTCGCCGGGTTAATCACATTTACTACAAAATGTATGTATTCTTTGAATGCACAATTTCGGATGAAGAATTTGAAACAAAACGAGAATTTAAGGAACAGTATGGTAGAGCTTAAAGGTGGAAATTTGTGTGTCTGTATAATTTTAGTTCAATATAACGATTTATTTCATGGTAAATAATAATTATTTTTAAAAAATTTGAATGCTTTCTAATAATTATTCCTTGTTAAGCATTTGATACTGATGATGAATGAAAAAGTGTACCAATTAGGATTAACAACAAACTAAAATACATTGAACAATTACATATATTTCCTCAAAAGGAAAAATAATAATGAGTTAATGATGCATTTTTCAGTTCCTGCTATTAGCTCTCTCTCTCAATATATCTCAATATATTCCTTGTGCACTATCAAATTTTCAATCGTTAGTAAAATACTTTCTATTCATCCAGTCAAGTTCAAGTAAATTTTTTTAAACTTATAGTAGATGACATGTGATGTTAATCCAGCTTTTTCAAATGCAAATTCCTTAATTTTTTATTAATTAATTAAAAACTAACTTTCTCACCTTTATAGTAGTTTTCTATAGTTGTTGTCATTGTTAGGTCGGGATAGCCCTGTTGGAAGGGGCGTTGGATTCGCATCCCTTGTGCGGCGAGTTCGAACCTGCACGCAAAGTTCTCCATGTCGAGAATAATACCACTGTGGGTACTGAGTCAAAGGTGACCGTTATTCGGCTGCTCAGAGCTCGTATCCTCAGAAACTTCTGCACCCCTACTTCCGTTGAAAAACAGAACACGAGAGCAAAAATTGTAATTATTTAATAAAAAGTGACTAAAATAAAAATTTTGCTAATACCCAAAGTAGGAATTGATTTAAAAATATTGTTTTTTATATTACTTGTTTATCATATATTCATAGGAAAAAAGGAGATTCTTTTATGCGTCACAAGGAATATTGAGTGAGAGAGAGAGAGAGAAAGAGAGAATATTGTACAATACACACCGATGAAGTATTAAAATATAGAAAACTGCAAATATTCTAATGACTAGACGCTCTGTTTTAAGTTTAATTTCATGCTCTAATTTTTTTATGGAAAAAATAATTTTCTAGAAGTTTAATAAATGCTAAGCAAATGAATGTAAATATTTAGCTGTATTTATTAATTTAGTTAATATCAGTATTAATTCATACTATGTAAAATATCAAAACTTCTTATGTCCTTGGATATTCAATAAACTTGTAAAAGCGAAGAAATGAATTTCAGCCTCTCCCAAAATCGAACTGGGCCGAGCCGAGTCGTTTCAACAGGATCAGACGGACAGTGGCCAAGTACTGATCTTGGATACTTTGGAACAGGCCAAGTTAGACTATGCAAGAGAAGATGAACCAGTGAATCTGGAAGAAGCAGAACCTACGGATATCTACAACTATATATCCGAAGTTGCAAAGTAAGCCCATACTGCGCTATCTCTTATCAGTTGCATTATTCTAGCGGAGTATTAGATTCTTTGCTGACATTCTTGAAAACTGAGATATAATGTTATGTTGTATCAAGTGAACAATTTATTAAAAAAAAGAAAAACGTAGCAAAAAAATCAAATGAATTACTTTGATTTTTCTTGAAAAATAATACATTTTGTATAATTTGTATACCAACTAAATGTAAAAGAAGGAACAAAATTCTGTAGTTATTTCTAATGGCACTTGCCATGGGCAATCCCGCTGATTCATTAGCGATTTTAAGCCGAATGAGCGTCTCTTGTTTTGAAGTAGCGCCAACTAGGGTCAAGAATGCAACTTAGCTACTCACTCATCACATTCGCTTGCACAGCCCCTTTTAACAGGGGGGGCATATTCAGACGCCCCAAAGATAGAACACAAAAGAAAAATCATGCCTTAACCGGGACTCGAACCTGGGACGCTCTGATCACGAGAAAGACGCGCTACCTCTGTGCCAGAACGCCGACACAAAATTCTATAACGGATATCTTAAAAATCATTAATTTGCTTTTATGCATTTATCAATTTGTAAAAGAAAGGTATATACGAATAATGTTAATTAATATATTAACTCGTTAGTAATAAATAAATCCATTTTACAATTACTTAAAAAATCATCGTCCTAATACAGAAGTCTTGACACATAACTTTTCGTTCATATTAATCAAATACTAAATTTTTACAAAAAGGTACAGAAATATAACATATTTTGGTCCATGGTATTAATTAACAGTGCGGTAAATATTCCATGCAAATACAAATATTAAATAACAGAACTTCTAATAAATGAATAAGTTAAGTTTCAAACAAGAATTATAAAAAAAAATTAAGTCAATTTTTAAGTGGATCGACGAGAAAAAAATTATTTTAGTTAATTTTTATTAAATAACTACAGCTAATAATACATATAATTTATCAAGAAGTTATTGATTTTCGAAAGAATTGAACTCGTATTCCTCACCTTCTCGTGGAAAATACTGAAATCTTTGCATTTTACTGATTGAGCTACTGGCTGCTGATTTCCAATTTTTATTGCAAATTGCTAAAACTCTTTTGAAAGTATTAAAAATTAATTACATTTTTACTAATGAATTATTATTTGAAAAAACTGTATTAACATCGAGTGTCATCCTCCTACAAGTTTAAAAAAATACTTCAAAAGAAATTGGAAAAGTCGATTAATTAGCAATGTTTAATATTAAATGCATCAAACATTATGAAAATAAACAGAATCGTTTAAAATAATCGAACGAAAACGTGTTAAGCCTAACCTCATTATTTGGGGGGGGGGGTGGCGAGTTTTGGCTAGAAAATCAGTTTTTAATTAATTAATGAAAAATTAATGAATTAATATCTGAAAAAACTGTATTGACATCAAGTGTCATCTATTAAAAGTTTAAAAAAATTACTTGAACTTGAGTGGATGAATAAAAGGTTTTTTTTTTTAACGATTGAAAATTTGAACAAGATTTATACAATGATGGACAAAATTAAGAGATGGAAGGCATTTTCCCAAATATCTTGGGAAATACTGAATTAAAAAAATGAAATTTGGTATGTATATAACTTATAGTATATACATATAGTATGGCAATAATGTGTGCAAAGCAAAAATTAATGTAACATTCAGTGGCAAGAGTTATTCCAACAGTCCAATGTGGACTGAACTTCATGATGAAAGATGGCGATGAGAGTGAGGCTTGGATGGTATGTGGTCGCCTCTAGTATTGTGTGTGGTCACCTCTGACAGATAAACAGGATGCACAACGAGTATACATGCTGTTAATGAGAGAGTTAGGGAGTGCTTGCGGAAGACCCTCCCACTCTTCCACCAGAGCTGTTTTTAAAGGTTATTGGTGGAGGTTGGCGCATCGCAGTGGTCCTTCCAAGAGCATCCCAAGCATGTTCAATGGGGTTAAGGTCAGGATATTTGGCTGGCCAATCCATTCGATGAATATCTTCACTTTCCAGATACTCCTCAACCAGAACATCCCTATGTGGTCAGGCATTGTCGTTCATAAAAACGAATTCAAGGCCAACAGCACCCCTGAAAAGACAAACATAGGGTTGTAGGATCTCCTGCCTGTACCCCTGGGAATTCACGGAGCCAGTGTCAAACACATGGAGTGATGTGCGGGTACCTTGCATGATCCCTGCCAAAACATCAGTCCTCCACCAGCATAATGTGTCTTTCCATGATGTTACTGGGATGGTGTCGGGTCCCAGGTACCCTCCATATAAATATTCGCCGAGAATCAGATTGTGAATTCAATCTGTACTCATATGTGAAGAGAACATTAGCCCATTGGAGCTGTGTCCAGTGTTGGTGCTGTCTGAACCATTGTACACGCTCTCTTTTGTGGGAATGAGTAAGGGGGAGCAAATAGCTGGCTTCCTGGCATACGACCTTCTGTCACCAAGCCTCCTGGCAACTGTCTTTCTTGAAACTAACGTTCCTGTGGCAGCAGCGAGGTCCCTAG
This sequence comes from Argiope argentata, assembly GCA_026289955.1. NCBI lineage: Eukaryota > Metazoa > Arthropoda > Arachnida > Araneae > Araneidae > Argiope > Argiope argentata. The sequence continues at coordinate 4,277,508 of JAOUZG010031479.1, read as the reverse complement.
ACAGTTGTGTCGCTGTACAAGTCATCTGGAACTTGGCTGCAAGTAACAAATGCTGGTCTTCATTGGGCGTTGTTGATCTCGGACGACCTTGTCCTGGTCTTTCTGACACTGTCCCACGGACTCCACAAATTTTAAACAACGCTTGAAGTTACATCCAATTCCCTAGCAACCTGAGCTTGGGACTGCCCTGCCTCAAGTCTACCCACAATTCTCTACCTCATACCTTCGTCTAAACGATGATGTTCACTCATTTCACTGAAAAATCAACAAAAAACAAGATTATTCAAGAAACGCAATACAAATCGCTACTGTGTTATAGAGTGGAATGAGTTGAGCAGCTGGCTGTAGACTTTTATACCTCCTGCTAGCTTTGCATACGCTCAGAAAAATACGTAAACTCATCATCAGTGACGCCAACGCCATATTGCCATTATATGGTAACCGATTGTTCAGGTTTTATGTGATATTTTCCGAGAAATGTGTGGAAATGCCTTCCATCTCTTAATGTTGTCCACCAGTGTGTGTGTGTGTGTGTGTGTGTGTGTGTGTGTGTGTGTGTGTGTGTGTGTGTGTGTGTGTGTGTGTGTGTGTGTGTGTGTGTGTGTGTGTGGGTGTGTGTGTGTGTGTGTGTGTGTGTGTGTGTGTGTGTGTGTGTGTGTGTGCGTGTGTGTGTGTGTGTGTGTGTGTGTGTGTGTGTGTGTGTGTGTGTGTGTGTGTGTGTGTGTGTGTGTGTGTGTGTGAGAGAGAGAGAGAGAGAGAGAGAGCTAATAGTAGGAATTGAAAAACAATGGGGAGAAATAGAGTGGAATTCCAGAGGTACCATTATAAATGTTCCAAAAATACAGATGAATAATCGTCTTCAAAGTGCCGAAAGGATTAAAGGGTCTTAGGTGTATTTTTCCTAAGATGTTATTAATGCCACTTATCATATCTCTTTTAGGGGTCGATTCTCACTGGTGATGAAAGTGTGGGATAAGAAGGTGAACGGTTCGTTCGTCGCCAAGGCTCTGGATCTGACGGGCACGGCCGGAGATGCAGCACACAAAGAATTCGACATCTACAGGTCTTTGCAACACGAAAAGATCGCCAACCTGCATTCCGCCAGCGTCTCCAAGAACTCGATGTTCTTCGTCATGGAGAAACTCTCCGGCATCGACGTCATCAGCTTCCTTTCAATGAGACCGCTCTACACAGAAGAAGTGGTGTCGAGAATTATTCATCAAGTAAGAGTTGCAAAATTGTAGGCTTAATGTGTGTTTTTTTTAAATCATGATAGCTGTTCCTTTTTTTATCATATGAAAACATACCATTGTTTTGGTTATGGGGTTTTGTGGTATATCCAAAAAATGTAGGCAAGAAATAATAGTTTTTTTTTATTGGTAGAGAGCGAATTACCTGACCCATGACATTTGAATTTCGTTTTGCTAGTATTGTTTGAAATATTTAATTAAAGTTACTATCAATTGCCTTTTGTTTGCCGTTTCTATGAAATGACGTCACCTTTCAGTTTGTTTACGATTTCTTACTTATATATTATTAATCTCGCACTCAGAAGATTATCGTTTTTTGTAATTCTCTTTCAGTTTTAGCCATCACAATTTTCTAATATTTACTCTTTAATGAAATTATAAGCGCATTCTTACTCATTGTATTTCTCAAAATACTGTAAATATTAGAATATAATTTTAATATTAATCTTCATTACGTTCATTGGATTTTACCACATAGACAATAGCTTCCAGTAATAGGGAACTTTTCGTCAAAATTACTGGTGTTTTTTGCCAGCTAGAAAAATTGAAAATCTAGGTTTTTAAAAATTATCGTTAGTGAGAGAGAGAAGGAGAGGTCTCGTAATTTTTTCAAACTGGTTTAAACTGGTTAATGACTGAAATTAACTAAGACAAATATTAACTTAAAAATAATAATGTTCTCGCGTGATAACTTGAAATTTGCAACCGTAGATTTCAACCTTTTTATTTGAAATAAATGACTTAAAATAATAGTATGTTCAAAACTTTCTTTATCTTATGGTACTTATGGTGAATTCATTTTCAAATTGGTGTTTTCGCTCTGTATATTTTTTCTCCAGCAATATATATTATGGAGTTTCTTTTTTGTAGTCTTTTTTTTTATAGAATATGAGATTTAGAATTCTTTAATGCCTCTAAGTTGATAAGGGTTAATTAAAACGAACTAGTGGTTCAAAATACAATACAGTTCAAACTAGGAGAGATTTTTCATTGAATTCACATACATAAAGGACTCTTTTGTTTTATCTCCAATTGTTTTTTAAGCAATTCGAATTGAAGATGGCAGCGTTTTAAATGTCAGCATTAATTTAACTTGTAAATGAATTTATTACAAAAAAAATCCATTTTAAATGTATTTGTTTTAAAATATCAAATCTTACAAACTTTTACTTCTCCTCTTAATCAACTGTAACTACTAACAATTACTGCAATTACTTGATAATAACAAACGTTTTGACATTATCACTATTTATCTTCCCGATACAAGCAAATCTAAAAATTTAGTAAATAACTAGTAATATCTTTTTGCATTATTATTATTTTTTAAATCTGCACTATTCAATGATCCTTGTGTGTTGAAATGGTTCCAAATTTCAGTCAAGCTTATAAAAGTGTATTAATTTCAGGTGATAGATGCTTTGGAGTATCTTCACTTCCGAGGCATCTGCTACTTCGAGCTGCAGCCAGATAACGTTGTCATGGAAGACAGGCATCACCAAAATATCAAATTGGTAGATTTCGGAAGTGCCCAGTATGTACCAGAAGGAGGGGCCAAGGTCCAGGTGCATGGGAATCCTGAGTATTTAGGTAAAAGATGTTCTTTTTTTATATACAAATTTATTTCAAAAACTTCTTTTTCTTGGGATTTTCGGGTCACGAGAGATCGATTTTTGACTTATTGGCAAATCTCTCACAGAAAAAAATCCCTGGTTTGAATCCTTGCCTGAGGGTGTCCCTTGAAAAAGTCTTCAGGCCGGATTCATTTTATTATTTTTTTTTCCTTTTGATTTCAAATTTTTGCTGATTTAGGTAAAAGAAAGCGTGTGTTTATTTCAACTTGCATCGAATTTTCATCCAACAGTTTTTAACATATACCTGATAAATACAAATTATATAGGTTAGGAATAATATGTGCGTTCTATTGATTAATGAAGATTATATAGTTGATGTGTGTTGCTGGATATATAAAACATTTGTATTTGATCGAGATAAAAAAAAATATTTTTCTATAAAATATTGCTTATTTACTTAATTTTATTACTTTTTGAAATATAGTGAAATTGAATCAGATGATTATTTTGTAAATTGTTTATCTGTGCAATTGCAATTTATATGCATAATTTTTTTTTAGCTCCCGAGATTCTGAAGGGGGAAGAAGTCCATACACCTGCTGATATCTGGGGAGTTGGTGTCTTGGCGTATATATTGTAAGCATCAGTACATTAACTCTTAAGGTATAGACCGTAAAGGTATAGAAGGTATAGACCGTCCCAGTTCCCTTAACAAAATTTGATCAAATTGCTAGATTCATGAAACTGCAAATGTAATAGTAACATGGAGTTGTAATTATTATAGTCAATGGGAGGTTTTATGGTGCGATTTGTAGTTTAATCCCCTGCTTGGCGCACTTTTCAAAAATCGCCAAATTGCCAACCATGAAAATGCGCCATGTTTTCTTCCGATCAAGGAGGAATATAACCTGGGTTGCTATAATTTTAAAAAAAAACGGGGTTACCAGCATTGGCGTATTATCGCCAACTTAGCGAAGAAGGGAGTTAAAATACAATTCAACTTTTTTTTTTTCATTCGTTAATAAAGATTTTATTTTTCACTTCTTCATATGTAAATCGTCGCATGATTGCAATCCTCAAATTATTAATTCTCGATATTGTGATAATTTTGATATTTTATATATTTTCAAGTCCGAAAAAAAATCTTTTTAAAATCATGTATGAAATTATTTGAACTGTAACAACTCGATAACTCGAAGGGATTTTACATAGTATCTGCAGATCTTAATCACGTCGTATCTGCCTGAAGAAAAAACGTTTTCCAAATATATACGCGCTTTTCGTAGCTTTGTCATAAAGCTAAATTTAAAAAAAGCAAATTTATGCAAACACTTCAATTGCGTACTTTCAACAACCAAGATATCAAAAAAAAAAAAAAAAAGATTTAATTATTTTCTTAAGAGAAACAGTTAAGAATTTTTTTATCATGTCAGAACATGATATTGTTTTAGGGATGTTGTTTACTGGCATCAACAAAAATCCGTTGACGAAAAATTAAAATTTTATTGTTTGCGCGAGCATCTCAAAAAATCATCTTTTAATACCGCTTTGCCATCCCATTTACAAAAGCTCTGATTTTTTTTAAAAATAAGTTAACGATTACAACAAATAAAACCTAGAAAAATGTCAATTTGAGCACGTGATTATATGAAATGAAATAAATAGGAAATGTTATTTTTTAAAAAACAATAAATGCCCGACAAAGTTTTTTGGATCGTTTGCAATACTAAAGTGACTCATTCAATGAAACAATTAAAATGAATAAAAATATAATTTAACTAGCACGAGCACGTGGTGCTTTATCGTTCAAGAAGTGATGCTCTGACATGGTACATTGAAATATGCGTAGAAGATTTCATTTCAATCTTTATTATTGCTTACACTAGCTATTACTCCATCCATCTATTTATCTCTATCTCAAAACTATTAAATATATTTGAGTAAAATTCCTGATCTCTATTATGAAAAATAAAATTTGTGAAGTTTAAAAAATATAAAGGTTAAAAGAGAAATTTATGAATAATATTTAATTTTCAGATATTAGCTTGGGAAATTATCGGCAGAAAGCGTCAAAATTGTGGAAAAAGGTACTTTTCCGTTAGCCGGGCTCAAGCGAAAAATCGCCAAATTATATAGAATTCCGTCAAATTTCTTACAACAATTTTAAAACGAAAAATCGCCGAATAATGTAAAATTCCGCCAAATTGTTTTGGCCGATTTTTTGCCAAACGGATAAGTAATTAGGAAAATAAATCCAATTTTTTGTAGAAGAGGAAATTTGTTAATGTTTAATGTGTATTATGCAATACATAATTCCTGATTTTTATTGCTCTGTAACTAAAATTCCTACCACTAATTTGTTTCAGACTTAGCGGAGTCTCGCCATTCGCTGGAGACAATGACAAAGAGACCAAAGATAATGTTTTGTTCGTAAGGTACCACTTCGATCACCTGTACAAAGAAGTCACGCCCGAAGCAACTCACTTCCTAATGCAACTCTTCAAACGAACCCCTCAGTAAGCAGCTATTTATATTTGTTGGAAACAAATGTATTATACAATTAGTTTTACTTAATTACTCCAAATCTCAAAAAAAAGGGATGCCGAATAACAGAATCTATAATAATAAAAATGGATCTCGAAATGCGTTGCTAAGCGCAAAACTAGAGAATGGCTCGACCAATTCGGCTAATTTTATTTTTAATATTTTCATTAAGACACGGGGATGGTTCTTATGGGGAGAAAAACTGAAAAAACTGCGTGGAAAATAGTTAAAACGACACTTTTCTTACTTTCCCGCCAAAAATCTGCATTTCCTTCCCCCACACCAACTGAGTAAGATAGCAGGAAGTAATAAATTATGATTTGTTTAGAAAGAAATACGCGAAGTCAGTTGGTTTTCATTCATAGATAACGGGATGTTTAAAAAAGAAAGAAAATAGTTTCTTTTATTATTAGTCTGTATGAATATTTAATCTATGTCTGCTCAAAATAAAGTCTGGGCAAGGAAGGGAAAAAAATAACAAAGCGAAAAAAAGGCTTGTAAAAAAGAAAAGTAGTGAAGAAAAAAAGGAGAGAAAAAAAGAAAAGAAAAGAAATGTGTGTGTGTGTGTCACCATTATTTCCTCTGTGAGCGGCATTTTCCAAGCTGTTTTTAAACTTTCGCATCTCTCGAAAACCAATTGTGTCTTTATTTGTTTAGTGTGTTTACATTTATGAAAATTAGAATCTCTTTATTCTATAAAAATGTAGAATTTTAGACCTTTCCCTCCAACATTCAAGTAAAATATCAATTCCCGGACAATCATTGCACGGATAGAAAGAGAAAGATGAGAAGTACAATAAACAGAACATCTGAAGAAAACAATACTAAATAATACTATAAATGAATTATATGATTATCAAAATTTGTTTGGTTTAAAAATATTTTGGCTAAAAACCTGTTATGAGACACAGCTACATAAAATATTAAATGAAAATTTTAGCGAGTATTAATACTGACGAACCGACTGGTCGCCAAAGGCGCCTAGTAATGAATAAAAAAAAAGTCCAGACTTCTTTCATTATCTTATTTTATATTTTAACTGCTATACTACATAGTTTTTTCTTCTTTTTTTTATTTCGAAGTAAAGTATAGTGCTTTTCTGAAAATTGTATTTTTTTGTTAATATGTAGAATTGTGTTGTTTGATTGTAAATATGCTCCATAAAATTAGATCATTTTTGAAAAGAAACTCAGTTTTTATTGCCACATGGTTTATTTCTTATTTTAAGTCTGATAGTTAGAAATGTGACGAGTTATCAGAAATGCACATTATTTTATTACAATGATATAGAGGGCATAAATCGGATTTCCCAAATAAGAGCAGCTTCAGAAAAGCGGTTTTGATATTTGACTCTCAAATTCCGAAATTAATGACTGCGTATGTGTATTAGAACGTTCTACAATTCCATTTTTACAATTATTTTCTGCAATACAGTTTTGTTTCATGCAAAAAGTAGGAACTTAAAAAGTTTGTATAGATATGTTCAAACCCATTCTTATTCCAATAATTTTCTAGAAATTGCTTGTTTCAAATGTTACATAAACAAAAAAAAAACAATTTCATAAGAGGTACATAACGAATTGCCCTTTTAATTATTAAATTAAAAAGATACACAAATATATTAAGAGAGCGCGCATGCTGCTATTCCTAAAAACACAGTGGAACATAGATGAATAAAAAAAAACAGAAATAACATGAGAAATAAAAAAATGTTAGTCTTGTCTATTATTGTTCTTTTTGCTAATTGTCATTTGTTTTTATGCTCTTAAAATATAATGCATCTCTTATACTTTGGAGCTTGGAATTTTTCGGGTCACAGAAGGGTTGATTTTTTTAGACAATAGTCTAACCCTTTACAGAAAAAAATTCCACATTTTATTGGAATTATATATAATATTAAATTGTTTACAACTTCTATTTTAAATCAATAAATATTTGAGGAAAAACTTTATATATATTAAAATTCCTGAAATATATTGAATATGAAAACATTAAAATAAACAATATTTATTTATTTATTTTTAAAATTAATTATAACTAAGGTAAACTAGAGCTTAACAATGAAATCATAAAAAAATTTAAATCATCACTTTCTTGCTTTAAAATGTTTGCTTATTTTTGAGAATAATAACTGTTTTAATATAAGTTGATTAAATTTTAATATTATTGTGCCGAATATTTAAATCTGCTTTTCTCATACAGTTTTTTCTGTAATCATGTCTACTATAAAATACTATAAATCAAACTATAAAAGAAATTTTTTGTTAATTCAGAATTATCAAATTAACAGATTTAGGCATCAATTTTTTTAAAAAATAGCGAGTGATTTTCCAAAGAATTACAGAAATGTTTGGTTTAGTTTAGTTATATTTACATCCCATTTTGCAACAACACTAGGACTATTTTGGGATGTATCTCGTAACTATGAACTAAGGTCAGATCACGAGGATGAAACCTGAGCTGGACGCACCCTCTCCAAACTTCTACACCATCCCAATGGGCAAAAATGTTTTTAAAATATCTCCACCGAAATTAATTTGGATATCTAATAGCAGATAACTAATTACATTCGGTTAATTAAAATGAAACTTCAAAAAAAATTGGTCATCATATATAGAAAAATGAATAAAATACGTTTAAAAAAACATAATTTTAAAGAAAATTTTAACTTTCTGAGCTGTTTACATGTAACAGCAGCAAAATAAACCAGGTTTAAAGTTAACTGTACAAAAAAAATTGGGAAGGAGCCAAGAGGCCAGAATTTGATCAAACGAAGGTGTTTACGCTCACTTCGCAGTCCGCCAACCCCTCCTGGGTTTGGCGACAGTTGACCGCTCACCAACACCTTCCAGGGTGGCGAAAAGGGGAAACCCCTCAGTTCAGACTACGTTATCGTGCGAGCTGGACGCAGAGATAGTTGCTCCTCTACTAAGCAAGAGACGAATTGTAATAAAAATTTATTACTTTTACATCTACCTCCTATTAAGCGAGGTTGTGATTTAAATATTATTATATTTAAAATAATTTAATTTGTATATTTGTTGAGTTTCAAAATAAACTGTTTAAAAAAATACATTCCACTACTTAATTTTACTGAGCTGCAGACAGAAGGTATATCCCAGTTAAATCTTGTTGTTGTTGTGACTAATGGTACTTGCCTTGGACAAGCCCCCGCTGATACGATCAGCAGATTATTTAAGCCTAAGAAATACGTCTCTTTGTTTTACAAGTAGCGCCATCTAGGGCCAAGAGTACGACTCAGCTACTCACACGTCACAACCCTTTTTAGGGGGCGGACTTCATCCATGCATATTCATTCATACATCTCAGATCGCAATTTAGACCTGGAGCAAAGAACGATCACCTCTGACCCAGTGGTTTTACTCTTTTGGTGATTGCTATACATATAAGCCTGATAACATCCCTCGGACCGAAGTGCACTTTTGGCCCAACGGATAAGTTACTCGGCTACTAACCATAAGATTTGGAGTTCGGGCCTAGCGCTATCTGCTATAACCTCCTAAAATGGTAACCCGGCGACCGACCTTATATAAGCGCGACCTTCGCACATAGCTTCGTTCAACTGTCGTGGTGCCCTCTATCGGTGACTCAAAGCTTTAGACGCGCATTAAATACGACAGTTGTTAACTTCACCACCAATTCAAATAATTATGTTCGCCAACTCACTGGGGAGATACTCTGTGGTGATTGCTATACATATAAGCCAGATAACATCCCGCGGACCGAAGTGCACTTTTGGCCCAACGGATAAGTTACTCGGCTAGTAACCATAAGATTCGGAGTTCGGGCCCAGCGCTATCCGCTACACCTACACAAAGGAGAACTTTGCGATCACCAACAGATTTAACGAGGGCCAGCCGTCATACACTCGGTCCAGCTAAATAGAGTTGACTACAGTTTGGACACTAAATATTGAGTTAAAAGAAAGGGAAAAAAATATTAAGATTTGACCTATTACTGATATTTTAATTGATTCTGAAACATTTCTCCCTCCAATAGGAAAAGGCCGACCGCCGAAGAGTGTCTCGAGAACAAGTGGTTACTTCCGAATGAGTTCATGATCAAGAAACGAGAGCACGCCGTCTTCCTGTCGCATCACCTCAAAGAATTCTCAGAGAAGTTCCATTCCCTTAAGAGCAAGTCGACGCCCGCACACCTACTCAACATCTTCGGGAAACCGGAGACAAGGTAAGCCTGCATTTCCGACTCTTTTAAAATAGCAAACACAAAATTATCCTATATAGAAGTTGAAGTTATCACTGCGAACTTTTTAGTAGTTATATATACGTGTGTGTGTGTAATACTTCTTAATCTAATTTAAATCTTAATTAATTTCCTAATTTTTAAACTTAAATTAACACTTTGGTGACCGGCAATTTTACACAGAAACTATGTCATGTCACCGGCTACTTTTTTGTAATTGAATATGAAATGGACTTGGACGATCCGATAAACTATCCGCGTATAATTCATCAAAAAGTTCTTCGCCGATACGTTCCGTCCTGGTTGAAATTTTTGGAATTTCACTAAAATTCTAATAAAAATGTAAATACAAGGAAAAGTAATTTTTCTGTTATAGAGCGGACAAGACTAAACACGATACGCCAAGTTTTTGCAATGTTCTATATCGCCCTCGGTGTTATAAATTGAAACAGATAATGCAGTGCAATGACGAGTTAACTCGTCACCGGTCAGCAAAGTGTTAACTTCAATCTAAAATGATCTCTTATTTCCTGATCCAATTCTGACTTTTAAAAAATATATAATTAATACTACACGCGCTCTAGAGAACTATAAATGCAGCAAGTTCTCATTCTCTGGGTGAAAGGATAAAAATCGGTGCTTACTTATTATACCGCCCAACTTTATCGCCAAATTTGAAGTCGTTGCTAAATCGCCACTTATGGCAATCCAGCAATAGTGTAATCCAATTATCTTTATCGCCAAATTTAAATCCGTCGCCAATGAGTAGCTAAACCTTTGGCGAAGACGGTATAATACGTAAGTACCTAAAAATCTTTAATGCTCAGCACGTTCCTTTCAAGATAGATTTTCCTATCCTAAATTGACACGTATCGAAGAAATCCCTATCAAAATCTCATTATAAAAAAATTGAAAGGATTATTCCGCCCTCTTCTACTCTTGAATACGATGTAAACTAACTTATCCCGTCATTCATCCAGTGATGGAATAAATCGAAGTTCAAAAGTGTCTTCTCATTAGCCATGCAACAGCTTATATATATATATATATATATAATATTAAATAATTTAATCTTCATTTTCGAAGCCACAAGAAGATTGTTTGGGAGCATAGCTTAAAATTTTGAACTATAATCATATGATAAATTGGGAATACAATATTTTTCCCCCTACTTTTCCAATCACACCAATAAAAATACTAGATATTTATAGAATTAATGGGCATCAAGCCTATAAGCATTGTGGATTTTCACTGAGATCAAATCTTATGATGCTGTAACAAGATCCTCATAATTCCTTTGAAGTAAGGAAATTCTAATTGTTGCAATTTCTATAAAAAGAATTCTTTTATCAAGAAATAAATTATATATATGAGAAAAACCATTCACAAAGGAATTACTTTTGACTGGTCATAAATATGTAAAGTAATCTGAATAACAATTGTATCTACAACACGGGTTAGGCTGGTACAACCATGGTTGAGTACTAAGCCTCATACAGTCCTCGCATAGAAAAGGTCCTTTGAGGAAGTGGAAGTAATTCAATACCTCAACATTAACAAACCTATTCGGGAAACTAAAGTACTATATTTTGCTCTCTGTTTTTCATAAAAGCCAGATGCGATATTTATTTTGTATAGTGTGTCGACTTTTGTACAAATCAGTTGCATTGAGAACAGAAAAACAATTTTCTTAGAATTTCTTCACATATACTTACTGAAAAAACTGTATATTAACTTTCATGTCTAAAAATTAGACTCTGATTATTAAATTTTATTGTTTTTCAGATAATGACTGAAATATCTGCTTATGAACAGGAGCTGTTTCCATTTGATAACCAAGACTAACTGTAAAGCATGATATCAACAGTACTGGACTTAAAGCTTTACGAAAAAAAGAAGTGCTACAAAAAAAGAATCATTATATAATTGTGTTTTATTATTTGTTTCTGTGTTAAGTGCATGTCATTAGAATAACAAGATATGAAGAAATCTTGCTTCATACAGTGCAATATGGACTTTCAACATATCAGAAGTAATGCATTTGAATTTAAAATTAAATGTTTAAACGGATGTGATTTCCTATAATAAAGAAATTCGAAAACTACAGAAACGTTTTATTTTTATTATATATTTCAAATGAATTTTCGTCATATAAAATGATACTTCAAAGCACTTGATTGGACAGAAATAATAATTTTCTCAATTTGTAAGACAAAAATCAACAACTACATCATCGAGTCATATGATAAAATAAAACATCTTTCAGTTACTGTTGCCAGTATGAAACAATAATGTAAAAAATTAACTTTCAAATTACTAATATAATAAAAATGCATATCAAAATTTTAGTGTGGTTCTTCTGTTCATTAGATTTAAACATAGAAAATTATGAATATCTTATTTCAAGTTATTTGTTCATGGAAACTGCCTCAGCATAAAGCATTCAATCTCATTCATTATTAAGTAAATAAAGAAATTTAAACTATAAGACAAAGATTTCATGAAATAATTGATTTTTCTGTTAAAGTAATAATACTCAACTAAAATAAGTTAATTAAGCTTCACAGAAATCAAATTTAAAATATCATTAAACCTGGAAACAAAAAGATACAATTTAATTTCCATGGCTTTTCTATAACAGTGTCACCTTTGCAACATTTCAATTTTTCTACTTGATAAGACTTTGTTTTTAAAAGTATTCATTAGGGGGGATCATTTTGATCTTATAATTAAATCAAGAAAATATATATAAGATTTTGCATAAAATTCATTCATATAGCATAAAATATACATGGAGGTAAAAAACCCGTCTAAGTCAGTTTGGCAAGTGAACTTGTTTAGGAAAGCAAAATAATAATAATGATAGTTTAACATTAAAGTGGAACTGTCCTATTTACAAAATAAAAATAGTACTTGCAACAGCTTAAATACAACATAACATTAGCTGCATTACCACATACACAATATCAAGTTTTCACACATGTATTCCATCATAATAAACTACAGATACGATTCAAGAAGAGTGGAAATAAATTTTCATCGGATTAATACACTTAATTGTTAATAAGAATATATCAACAAAGTCAAAGTTTACAAAATCTATATGCACTTAAAAAAAAATTTTTTTTACTAAAATATGCTACAAACGCAACATCAAAACACTTTCTAACAAAATAAATTATGAAAGACAAAAATTATTTCAAACATACCAGCTTCTAAGGAACAAATAATAAAATAATCGAAGCATACTCCGAGTAACACATAATCAACCTTAAAAAAAAACATTCAACAATTTTAATAACAACATAAAGCAAATAAAACACAGGATTTATTTACACAAAAAGCAATACATATACAAGTTAAAAACTTAATAAAAAATTATAATATCTGCAATTGTGCATATGATATACAATTTAGAATGTTTAATAATTTTAAAATCGTGTTTTTGAGCATTAATATACAACAAATAAATGTACAGCAAAACAAATATAAAAGTGCTTTTTCAATCAACACTGAGTTCTCTAGAATACAGATCCTTCTTATCTCCTGAATGCACAACATTTTCTTGTTTCTCAGCCGTTTCGTTTCTATTGGATTCACTAAATATACCTTCTACGGCGAATTTTTCAGCATTTCTTCCATCGGAGAATTTATTTTCACTGTGTTCACAGGTTTGTTGACCACTGAAATTTTCAAAAGTTTCCACTTCATCGTCCTCTTTCTGGTGGCATTCGGCATTTTCATCATTTGATTCCAAAGAATTATCTCCTGCTGTTGATACAGAAGTAGTTGGATTCTCTTTCAAACAGGTATGCACTTCAGAATCATTTTGAAAGGAGTGACAAACATCGCAACATTTCATTTCGGAAGTTTTGCTTTCAGTATCAGCTTCACTTTGGGAAAGGGTATTGTAACCTGCAGCTGATACAACTTCTTCATTGACTAGATTCTCAGCTGACTGCTGCTGATCAGGTTGATTTATTTCACTGCCATTTGGCTGGTCGTCACTTGAAGCATCTGGGCGATCAGATGGTGGAGATGGTTCCTCAATTGACTCTTGATTATTATTATTGTTGTTGCTGCTGTTGTTGTTATTAGGAGAAGAATGGTTTCTGCGACCATGACTTCGAGATGTTCTGCGACTGTTGGTATTTCTTGTCGCTTGAAACATCGCAGCCCGATGTAGAAAACGTGGCAATTCATAGTGATGGAAGAAGAAGACCATCGAGTGCTGAAATACATAACAAAAATTTAAGATCCTTATATTTATTAATATATTTCGACTTATAATCCAAAAAAGCAGAATCTGACAAAAGAATATTGTTTGAAATTTTTTTAAAATTGACTTTGAAATGATTTTTTTTTTTATCAAATGAAATATTCCAAGAATTGAGAAACAGAATAACATTTTGAATAATTAGTAAAGGCTGAATTCAGCTATAAAAAGTTTAAATTTTAGATTGGCTTTATATATAAAAATTCACATTGTGTTAAGCTAGAATCAATTACCACTTTTTTAATCAGTCTGTACCATTTTAATAATAATAATATATTAATTCACTTAAATAATTGAATAAATTTTATATTAAAAGGAAGAATTAATGCAACGTTGCATATGTAGTTTTAAAACATCAATTGAATTGTAATTTTTTTGCTTAAGACAAAATGAAAAAGGAATCCTGATATTTTAATATATTTGAATACTGAAATAAAATTATTGATAGTTTTTCAAGAAGCTATGATCATATTTAGATTGTTTGATATGATAGTTACTGTATGAAGTTGTCAATATAATAAATAAATTCAAATGAAACATTGAAGCATATCATAAAAAGTGCTTAATTTGCAATTCAGATTTTCTATCTAGTTAAATTAATTTTTCCTTACAATCCCCTGATGACAATTAAGAAGACATCATCATATTAGATAATAAATATAAGTTAAATTGCATCAGTTGCATATTAAAGAAATAAATAATAAATTCCAGGGGAATCTTTTCCCAATCTCCTGTACTAGCTATTACTTAATGATTTTAATTATTTGCACAAGCAGTTTTACTTAGTAAGTTTTGATCAACGTATATGGCATCTAATTGAAGGACTCTTTTAATAAAAGTTGTCTTCAGAATTTCTCGTAGAAAAAAGAAAAATTTCAAATTTTAAACACACCTTATGAATGTGATCTAAATATTATTTAACATAATGCACATTTTTTAAACAGCAAAATATAAACTTGTAAAAGATAATTAAGAATATTAGGAAAATGTTTTAGCTTTTAGTCGATATTTGATTAGAATTATAAATTTATGTGCATTACTTATTAAATTAAAGTAAATTCTAAAACTCAAAACAACATCATAGAAAAATAAGTGGAAATTTCGGTCTCCCAATCGATTTAGAGACTATAAGAAACCTACCTACTTTACCTATTAGATAACCTGCTAAAAGAATAAGTTATTTAAAAACAGATAAAACAGTCTACAGCTCTTTATTAATGCCCATATGTATTTTGTAATTGTTGATTAAAAGTAAATAATTTTTACATATAATTTTAGTTAAAAATTTAACATCATAAAGTTAATTAACTAATTAAAGCTTTAAAAAGTAAACATTAACTTATACCAAAGCAACTGGGGAAAAAATATATCAAATATAACGACTTTAAAATAGAAAAATAAACAAAACTTATAATATGTAAATGTTTCATAGCACAAGAATGTTTTTTTGGATAAAATTGTCAATACGTTTATTCAAAGTAATACTCACGAATATGAAAAGCCAAGAAACCGTGAGAGATAAACGCCAATAAACTCCAAGAAATTTGTAATTATAAGCATAGAACAAAAAGTGGTACAAATAGAAAAATCTGCAATTAAATTTATATCTCAGATTAAACAAAAATACAAATATGACAAAATAGTACTAATACAAATATAAAATATTCGTAAAATGCATTTATTTCATCACAGCAATAGAAATGCTAAAACTTCCGAGAATGAAATTAGAACAACCTAAACAAATTTTCATTCAGGAAGATTATTATTCTTCAATGAAACAATATTAAAATATGAATCTGAAATTAATAAAAAGTTACAACAAATTAACAAAGATGATAACAAAGAAAATTGTAGCCCTTTTAGTAACAAAAAAAAGTAATATTCCTGTATAATAAAATTTTAAAATCAAAATATACATACATTGGTGAAAAGAAAATGATAATGTCATCTAGGATTTTCCAATATTATTTTATAATATTATATATTCACTCTATTATGGAGTTCTTTTTTTTTAGTAAAAGTTAAGTAATTTTTTAATGTTTGAAAGTTCATAATCATTTTTTTTAAAAAAAAATATTTGCACAAAGTGAACATTGTAAACAAAACTAGGGCTTTCTATATTATTTTGAATTCATTTTTACACTGAATCAGTCATTAGATTTATATCAATCAATAATTGATTTTAATTAAAATTCAATTACAAAGACAAACAATTTTATTAAAAAATTCAATGTACACGTTAATTTTATTAATAAAAATTAAGTATATTTTCACCATATACTTTGACAGCAAAATTTGTGTTAGTCACAGCAACAAATAGTTTACACTGTCTTAGTTGAGTCTCTCATTGCAATATTTATCTTCTTTTTCCATTTTAATATTTTGAGTTATATGAATAGATTTGATTCATTCTAATGCATTTTAAAATATTCAAAAATATTTATCAACATATATATATAGTTCTTATCAGGATTGCCCCCCCTTATCGTATACTTTTTCAAATGTCCAACTAAAAGAAATAAGTGACAAAATTTTAAAAACTCATTATTAGTCGAGTTCAAGAAGAACCTTTTATTAAGTAGTTTCTTACTTATATAAATTATTTGCATATTCTCATTTCTACCAACTAAAATACTCAATTTTTTCTTGGGGGGGGGGTCAATGGTGATACCGAAATTCAATACCAGGTCAACCAAAATTAGAAATAAATAGAGGATTTAGTACTCAATAAGAAGTGAGGAAATATATATTATAACAGTGAGTTGGGGTATAAAATGTTTGTCTTCTGGTTATTCCTAGAAAGGAGTTCATAGAGCTATTGGCCTAACCGGCTTCTTTGTTAACTGGCTTGCCCTTCGACCACATTAGGGCGGATATTCAAGAGTGTACTGTACTTTTGTGACAGGATAACTGGTCAAAAAATCTTAATTTGCAAACATCTACGTCTTCCCATTTGAATCATTATTAATAAAATTTACACACATTGCCAATAATAAAAATAAATCTGTCTCAAAATTTACTCACTACATATAGGATAGTAAAATGTTGCAGAAGGGTAGGGCTATCAATATAATTAAGGTGTATACACAAAATCTTATTTACTAACTCTGAATTATCATAGTAATTAGGAGTGAGCAGATAAGACCCAACAACATAAGTGAAATTCTAAATTCGAGCTGGTATTATTATTATAATAGTTCAAAAGCAAAGGAAATCAAATTGATGGTACAGAGCTCATTCGTTGAAGATTCTAGGAATCAAACATTTCAATATAATAAATCAAAGTTTGGAACTCTACCAGAACATTTAAAATGGAAAAACTAAAATAAATAAATATTAAAGTTTTAAAAAATCCAAGAATGGATAAATATTAATAATTTCTTCATTCTTAAAATTCTAAATAAAATTCACAGTTAATTTAACTAAAACTAAAATGAAAATAATAAAATAAAAAGAACAATCTTAAACATAAAGAAAAAAATTTAAAGATGTCATCAAAACTTACTTATACCAATGCCTCTTTGACAGAGGCGATTGACAACAAACAGCATCATATATATCAGCAAACCAGACTACAACAATAATATGAAGAGCAATTGTTCTATCATGGAAAAAGTCAGACATTACTGCCTCCATACCTATTGAAGAAAATAAGATTTGACATAATTTAATAAATATTTTCAAAACTAAACAGCATTCAACAGCAAAATATTATTGCTGTCATAAAATAAAAGAATGGACAAAAATTACAATTAATTATAAAAACATTTATCATTTATTTATTTATTTTCCTAAAATTAAAAAAAAAACTGTTTATTTTTATAGGCTGTTTTATAGGCTACAGTGGCTGTAATTAATGACCTCAAAAATATGCAATTCATTTCACTTTTTTAATTAATCATTTAGATGTTAAATTTATCTACAAATTATTTAAAAACATCTCATATAAATCACACACAAAAAGTCAATAAATTGAATACACCCATTACAATACTTTAAAAAATTTTAAACATACTAATCAATAAAATTCAACAATCAATTTTTTAAAACTGGATATTGCAAGAGAAATATTGCAATCAAAGACAATTCAAGTTGATAGCACACAGAAACTACAACATATATTATTATTTAATTAACAAAAAACAAAGGAGTTAATTTACAATCAATAATCAATATCTTTGCAGCCTAGTAAACATAATAGTATATAACACAGTTTTTAATAAAAACTTAAGAGCCAAATTTTCAAAATTTTAAGTCATACATAATTATTAATAATGAATTAAACTTTGTCATTGATATATTAACATCAATGAGCCAATTTACATCAATGTACCAACTTCTCCTACAATAGCCATGAATATTTTACAAGCAGATATTAAACATATATAAAAACACAGAATTAAATTCACAATGCTGTTTAATTTTTAAGGCAAGATTCAGAAAAGTTACGAATCCTAAACTTGACGAATATTTGTTGTATATTTTTGAAAATACTAGAATATCATTTCATGGTTTGGAATTATTTATAACTTCAAACAATTATTTTGCATTTATAATGTTCAACAAATTTCTTTACAGATCAAACAATAACGGTATTCAACTGTAGTAGTATTTAAAGCAATCACTGCAAACAAGATTTCTTTTACAGTAAAAAAAAAATGATTTTAAAGAAAAGACAACCAGATGAAAGAAAGAAAACATTCCTTTCATTACTTTCTACAAACATATACTTAGAATTAACTTATTTTACCTTTTAATGCAGGCATTTGAGTGTTATTTCCTTATGGAAGAAAATAACGCTGATGTGTTTAAAAATGAGTTAATATACTTTCATAAAATATCTTGTTAAACATTCACATTGAATCATCTGTGTAAAAGGACATATAAATATATTCATATTCGAAGAGACTTAATTTCAGAAAGTTGAAGTTTAAAAGATGTTACTTGAAAATTAAAAGATTATACAACTTTTATGGCATATACAAATGATATGATTGATAGCAGTTTTCTGTATACTATTAATTTGACTTACCTTTGGCTTCAAACAAGTATCCTTCAATAACAGAATAATAAAACAAAAGTGCATTAATCACATAAGAAACATGAAAATGATATGAAATAACATCTAAAAGATTTAAATTTAGATATTAATTGCATACCAATACTTAATTATCAAGAATCACATAGTAATAAGTTTTTTCCATAAATAATGCTTGCAAACGACACATGATCAATACACAAATACCATGTAAATTACTAAGTTAATACTTTTAAGAGATAATTGAAACAATGGGTGCAAAAGTCTTCAAAATGTTTCTTATAGCACTTGCACAACAATTTGCAATAACTGAAAGAATTTAGATGTGGACAGTAACGATAATGATGAACAAATTCAAATTGAAATAATAATGCACTTCAATTGCCATAAGCTCAGAACAAAATAAATTTGATTTTGCAACATATTTATAGCCTTTTTTTATTAAGTGTATCCCAAAATCAATTCAGGATTTGAAATTGCTACCAATCAAGCAGTAAAGTATTGTCAATCCTTATGTTATATAACAGCTGATAGCTTAGGATTATAAAAAATGGAGTATTACATGATAGAATAATATATTTACATTTTTAAACAAGATTTCAAAAATAATGGCAGACTGTCAGCTGCAATTTGAAAATTTGAGAATTGGCTACCTAGAATGTTTGATTTAACACCACTGGATTTCTTTTTAAGACATTATTTGAAATCAAATATCTAAGCCAACATGTTCAACAGTACATGAGCACTAAAGAAGGAAATTCAATGCAGCATCAAGAAAATTCAATGATATTTATAGAAAATGATCATAGAAAATTTCAACTCAAGATTGCACATATTCCAGCAAAGCCACGGAGGCCATTTGCGCTATATGTTATTTGATACATAATCATATCCTGTATACTTAAAGGTTCAATAAGAATATAACAATGTAAAGGAGGAAGATTGAGCTTTTTATTTAATTCAAATTTTTCATTAATACGTTGTTCTATTGAAAAATGTTTCTTTTTTACTAACTCTGAACTATTAACTATCAAATGTCATTTTTTAATATGGTTGCCAACATTTTATTGCATGAATGATGGCAAATTCAAATCTTGAATTAATTTTGGGACATCTTTTATTTTCTCTTTAGTAAATATAATTATAAAAGAAATAAAAATATAGATAAGTATGTTTACAGATGGCAATATTTAATCACCTTGGAAATTAAGATTTTTTTTCTACAAAAAGTGTCAGGTAAAATTAATAAAATTTAACAACAGCACTTCAACTTCTATTATACTGCTATCTGTAAATAAAAATATTTAATAAATAAAATTAATTTTCACATCATTAATTAAATTTAAAAAAATACAGGTACTTATAGATCTTCTGTGATGATGCAAATATATAGTTCAATTACTTTTTGAATGAATGAAAAGTCATTAAAAAATGAAAAAACAACTAGTGTTCCCTTTCAATTTAACAATTTTTGACTATGTGCCGGTGGTGCAACGATTAAGGAGGATAGATGCTCCAAAAGCTAAGGGAATAAGCCATTTGTGCATCAATGTCATAGTTTTAAGAGCACTTTCATAAGAGAAGGAGAAAATAATGCCCTTATCCTGAGCATCAGTTGCCCTTGGTACACCAAAATTACGAACTTAACTTATCATTCATAAAATAAAATTTTTCTGAAACTCATTCAATTCAAAGAACACTCAATGACAAGGGGAAGGGAGTTACTATAAATTAAATATTTCATTGCATTAATGTACCTACATTACCTAAAGAAGTAATTTTAAAATAATATACTTCAAACATAAATTCTAAAAAATCACAAGGTTGCAGCTCTAATTCAATTGATGATTGATGTAAAAATTTTCCTGAATCTCAGGAAAAAGCATCTGACCTTCAACCTTATACAATTAAGTGTATTCCTTAATAGAAGAAATATTAAATGAAAAGTGTGAGGAAAAAATAATATGACAGTAATAAATGCAACTCAGCCAGGATTTCCTAATTTGCCAAAATAGACTTGACTGATATTCAATAATACTTATATCTCAACTGCTTTTGTCTCTAAATTGGGGAATACAATCACTTAATTTCAAGAAATTTTCTATTTTGAAAATATCAAAAAGAAATTAGCTCAAAAATAATAATTGCAGATGGTATAGTTTAATATAAGGCTTACAATTTGTGACTATCTGAACTAGCAAAGCCTTTATATTCTTATGACAATACAAACTCAAACAAAATATATTTTCTGCATGTTTCTCTTCTTTTGAAATGTAGTATATCATCACAAATATCTAACAATAAAAAAAAAAAGTAAATTCCTATTCTCAAGGATTACAGATTACACAATTCTCTCTCTCTCTCAAAAAAAAAAAACATAACTGATCTAATCATATTGTAATATTATAAAAAATTAAGTAACCAATTAAAAATGAAGAAATCTTATTATTTAGAAAAAGGTATATTGACAAAACAATGAAAGGTCCTAACATGATACATTTTAAAATATACGTACCAACCAACGCCAAAATAACTGTAAGCACGGGAGCTCCTGAAGTCGGAATAAAATTGCGTGGCCAGACAGCATCAAAGATATTTGCTGGAAAAGAATTCAACCGAAATATATTATCAGAAAATTTAATATATTCACTCTGCAGAGTATACTAAAAAGAAGGAAAAGTGGTTTAAATCATTACCTAATAGAGATAAGTGGATGATGTAAATTGTAAAATAGTTCAAAATATGGTGCAGTATAAGACTATGTTAATAAAAAAATTTAATTTTCAAAAAGTTAATTTTTTATGACACCTTTCTAGACATATTTGGTCATTCAGAAAATTTCCCTTTTTTACTCCAGAAGATCATTAGAAAAAACTGCATAACCAAAACAACATATCTTTAAAAACCAAATGAATTACAATACATAGGGAAAAAAATACTTATGTCATTTTCCCCGTAAATTGCTATTTCTTCTGCGAAAACAGTGGCCATATATAAATAGATAGGGAAGAATTTTTGATGAAAAATGCAATGACGTGTTTTAAAAAATTCCAAATACCCTTCAATAAAGCTTTAATAGACAGAGATAAATAGTGTTATATAATTTAAAAAATCATGTACACAAATATATAGACAGACATTTTATAAAATGTATCTTAGAAAGATTTGGCAATAAAAGAAAATCATCTGAATTTATCTATGCAGTTAAGAAAATATTTTAAGATAAATATTTGAAATGGCTAAATTACAATTAAATAAAAGAAAATAAACTGTCTGTAAATTAATTTAAAATGTAATTTTGAAAAATTATGATAAATTTAAAAATAAATTTCATTTTTTATTTTATAATTTAATTTTTATCAATTAAAATGAAAGTCAGAACATCAAAATAAAAGCTTTAAAAATATGTAATATATGTTACCAAGATTATATATTTAAAATAAAAAAATTGTTTTAATGTAAATGTTATTATATATTTATATAATATGTAA
Source organism: Argiope argentata (assembly GCA_026289955.1). Classification (NCBI taxonomy): domain Eukaryota; kingdom Metazoa; phylum Arthropoda; class Arachnida; order Araneae; family Araneidae; genus Argiope; species Argiope argentata. The sequence goes on along the minus strand of JAOUZG010031479.1, from coordinate 4,255,114 downwards.
CACAATTTATTACTATTAAGGTTATACAGTCGCAATGCAGCACACTTAATTTTACATTAAGTATAACTCAAACAGTTTTTTTAAAAAATACAAGTAAGCAGTTTATAGTAATGATGTTTTGAATAAAAAATTAAAACTTTATTAAATTTTTTATGGCTCTATTTGTTTGGAAAGGGTCAGATAAATGTTAAAAAGTGCAACTTAAAAAAAAAAAAAAAAACAATTTTTTTTTATTAACATGGTTTTATTTTGCACCTCATTTTGAAATCTGTTATTTATGTTGCCCACTAATCTTTAATAGATTAAAAAGTAAGCCACTTTTCATTTTTTTAACACTCTGTACAATAAAAACATTGAAATAATTACACACAAAAAAACATTCAAAGAATCATTGTTTCTTTTACACAAATTCTCATATTTAAACAAAAAAAGGGTGCAAAAATATAAATAAAATTGCTTCTTTCTGCTATTAAAAGAAAATAATATTCTGAAACTTAAGATACTAATAAAGCGATCATCAAAAATGAATTAAATTAAAAAAAATGTATAAAGGATTTTAAGGAGAATAAAAAAAAGTCATGTGTAATATTTTGCACTTTTAAATACAACTCTATATTATCATGATGAAAACTAAGTACAAAAGTGTTAAATTTCATTAAAATGAATACTTCTGTAAGCATATAAAACAAATTTCATAAAGAATTCATTATTTAAAAAAATGTAATATCCTCACAAGGTTTTTAAAAAAGGAGAGGGAGAAGGACCTTTTAGCAAAAGAAATTTATACTTTTTTTCAATTATTTTTGTTTTTGTTCTCATTTAATCAGTTCAAAATAAATAATAATAATAATAAAATAAAAACTATAAATGAAATTCCTTTTGAGCCCATTTTAAAACTCAATTGATGATAAATAATAAAACATAAAATTATTCATTTCCATTTTTAATTGTATAACTAAAAAACAAAAACATACATTTTTTTCTTTACAATAAATATTACATACAATATACTTATATTAATAAAGATAACAAAATAAAGACTTTTTTTAAAAAGTTTTTACTAAACTAGTATTTAAAAAATTCCTAAAATTAAAAACTTATACTTAAAGAAAATTAACATTTATTTGTACTACATCAAATACTTAAAAAGAAGCTAAAATGATATATAATCACTATATTAAGACTTATTTCCATTTGCAGAATTCTTTACTTAAATATAAAAATATATGTGAATGAATTTGTTTTGTGTAAGGGTGTTTTGTGTTTTGTTTAAGGATACCCATAATTTTTTTTAATTGATTGTCAGAATCTGGAAAATGGTACTCTATAAATACAAACATGCATTATACAGCATTTAAATAAAAGAATTTAAGCAAAATCTGCTTCCAGAAATGCTAAAAAACATCTATTTGCATAGGCATTTGATTTCCAATTTATAAAGCAAAAGCTAGCTTTTTTTACTAGGAACTTATTTTTATGCTCTATTTATTTGATTTTTTTATATCTTACAATAAAATATAGTTGGACAAGCTCTTCAAAATAATCAATAAAAGCACGAGGTAAAAAAAATATAAAAAAGGGAGGAAGAAACACTCATCACATATCGATTCCTAAATGTAAATAAAGCATAAAAGATTTCAAAGATTTTGAAAATAATTATTATCTTGCACAGCTGATAGATAAACTTGCACTGATAGATAAACCAAAATGATGGAACTAAAAAACAATCTAAAAGTATATAATCATATCATTTTTAAAAATTATAAACTTAATAAAGTTTCTCTACATTAAAAATTAAATCTTAAAGTATACATATTAACAGATGTTAGTGCAAAATGCCCGATCTTATTGAAGGAAATAAATTTAGATACAAGTCTTTTCTGGAAAATTCAAGAACAATACAACTAAATATGAGAGAAATAAAAATGCATATAATAAATTTAAATACATTTTTCCCTATTAACATTCAAATGCGAGATAACTATCCTGCTTACTACTTTTAATACCTAAGGGAAAAGATTTATTATGATTAGTTAATGAGTCAAATTGTAATCTCAAGGTGAGTTTTGAGATTACAATTCAAGAGCCCTTACCTTAACTTCCCAAACTTATTTCATTAAAAAATCCCCATTAAACTATTCCATTTTTTAAAAAAAAATCTCCAAACTAATCCATTAAAAAAAACATTCTAAACTTTTTATTCCTAAAAGTGTACGATTGAGCTATGCATTAAAATCTCTATTCTCATCTGCTTAGCTTGTTTAGAAATACCTACAATGTAAAAATTGATGCTTCATATTTATTTATTTTATTTTATTTTTGTCATTCAGTTTATTAGTAATTCAATTTTTTTTCTTATGTTTTTAATCATTTTGAGAAGTAATCTTGGTTTGTACATTTTTTTTCAATATATTTAGCGCATATATTTCTCTACCTATAAGTTTTTGAGATTTGAAAATTCTCAACTTTGTTGTTATACATATATATATAATTTAGCTAAAACCAAATGTTTTACAAGTAGAATTTTTTGACTTAGTACTTTTATTAAAGAAAAAGTCCCTTTCAGCTATGGGAATATATAATTTGTATTTCAATTACTTCTCATAAGACTTCTGACCTTATCAACATCTTCATGCAATTTGTGCAATTGACTTTTGGGTACTTCAAACCACACATTCTACTGCACAGCAAACTCTACTCTCTATTTAAATAGAATCCCTGGTACTTTTCCCTTAGCTGGGCACAAGTGAAAGTAATACCAAATAATTTAAAATTCTGCTAAATTTTTTTGGCGATATTTCACTAGTGCCTGGCCTGCGGAAAGGTACTAAATTTTCTTTTTTTCTTTGGTAGGAAAAAAAAATTCACAAGAACAAAAATAATAGCATAATAGCATTCACCTTGCAATAGCAAAGCTTATTCAACTATTCTTGGATCTAAACACTTACACTTCTAACTATTATATATATATATATATATATATATATATATATATATATATACCTTTTTATGAAAAAAAAGTATATACTAAGTACTCATCTTCCTCTTTAAAATCTGACGACTGCTTGGACTTTAGCGAACAGCAAATTTTAAGCGTTTTGTGTTTTTATAAAAATTGATTAAACAACGAAGCTTGCAAGCTAGCATCAATCCATGGAAAGAAAAGAAAAATTGTTATGTAACCAAGCACATATAGTGAGAAGTAGTTATGATCTCACAATTCAGGCTTGGTTCATTTTCATGGAATCAATACATTTTGTAAATCTTATTTAAATGTATGACTTATTCTTCTGTTACAATATCACATTCCAGAATGAAACTCAGAAGCTAACAAACATAGAGCAAACTGTTATTTCAACTCTACTTTAGATTCACTATCCATCAAATCCTAAGTCTAACCATTAGTTAGGTTTTGAAAGCAATAATTAATTCATTAATTCATATTTATTTTTGGAATGAATTTTATTAGGTTAAGCATTTTTTTAGTTCTAAACAGTTGAAGGAATATGCTAAAGAATAGTAATGAGATAATTACTAAGTGTAATATTAATAGGAAATAATTAAAATATAACTATAAAGTATTATCCAAGATGCATACATCGTCTTTCCAAAGTTGAAATAATATGTTGCATCCAATATCCTGAAAATGAAAAAATAATCCAGAGTCAACTTGTAATTTGCATAAAGTATAGCACACTCTAGAAAACAAGTAAGTCAAACTCAGAATAGCAAAGCCCTTAAAAATCAATGATAAAATTTATAAGAACTCTAATAAAAACTCTATTCTTACTCAAAATTGGGGAGGACAACATATTTTAAAGAAATATAGATTTCTAGCTGTAACAGTATATTAAAAAAAACGAAAAAAGAAAAAGAACATGCACAAAGATATAATCATTACTATCTACCCAACACATAATACCTCTTTGGTGCAATCCTTTTTCCCTACTCAAAAAACAAAAAAAAAAAATGTACACAATTACTTTAAATTAGAAAAATATTGCTAGCAATTCCTATAATATATTTATAAAGAAGGGAAGGTTTGAATGCATGTAATGTTTAATGTTCACATTTTAATACTTTTAACATTATAAATGATTTCACTATTTTCTTGCATCATAGTGGCAAATTAAGTACAT
>JAOUZG010031479.1:4230372-4240975 GCA_026289955.1 Argiope argentata | reverse complement strand
AAATATTTTGATTTTATAGGGGCGCCAACTATTATTACTCAACAAAAGCAGAAACGAATAAAACATTAACATTTCAGAAAAAGTCCGAATAATAGAAGATTCCGAATAATAGAAGTCCGAATTATCGATGTTTGACTGTATATTAATGAGCAAATCATAACTGCCTCTATTTAGCATCTCAATATAGAATCCATTTTCTAATTTTCTTGGGTAAATGCGGAAGACTTTCAAATAAGCTGCTGGTCCAGACATTCAAATTTCAACTACCTTCCTAACATCAAACTTCTTTGTAGCATCATTATATGCTTTTAAAATATTTCCTTCAATAGAATGGCTCAAAAAAATTGAGGTTAAATACCTTCTTCCAACTTTTTAGGCATCTCAATTCCATATTTTCATTAGTATATTCATTTGTTGGTATACATGTAAAATGTTTAGCTCATTATTTCATTAGAAAATAGTTTTAGAGTATTATCCTCAGTTTCTAATATTGATGAAGAACACACATTTTATTTAAACTTTCCGATTTTGTATCCCAGGTAAATCAGTTTACACTTCCATATAATAGGTCATGTGAAAGAAAAGTCATGAAAATAAAAGAGAGCTTTCTTTATGGACGTTGGAAAAAATCATGACTTTTTCCAGATGTCCCAAAAGACTTTCAAATATATGGCATTTTTAAGATCAGTAAGAATCTTAATTATATATATACTTTTATATTCAATATCATTAAAAAGTAAATATTCAAAATATGTAACTCTTGGCAAATATTTTTGCTAAAGGGATGATTTAACCTTATCAAACAAAAAGATCAATTTTTTTTTATGTTTCCACATAAATTTTGAATTGAAAAAAAGCTTATCAATTACTGAACTAAAAATCAAGAAAATCAAAATCAAAGCAATATAAAACAAACTACAATTTCATTAGAATGATAATTTCAAAAAGTCTTTTTAAAATCTTAACTTTTACATAAAGAAATTGGAAAAAAAAATTTGGTTGAAATATAAATACATAGAATTTCCATTAAAAGAAAATACAATTTTTTTTTTCATCCTAACTAGTATTTAAGATTTGTTGCTTTGTCTAGAAAAATCAAGGAAAAAAAATTCATAGCACAAAATTATTAAAGAATTCCTGAATTTCAAATAAAAACTGTGGCTGATTTTCAAATCAAAATGAATGATTTTATTATTCACTGTCACTATTTGACAAGACATCTCTAAAATTTTACCAATCCAATTAAAAATATTTGCCATTCCAATAAACAGACCAACTAAATATTAATTTCAAAAATATGTTAATAAATATCAATAGAAACTTACAAATACAATCATTACGAATCCAGCAGTGAAAAACGACCTATCATTTACCCAATTATTGATAAATATATATTCGAGTTCCATTACTGCATTCCGTACAAAACCTGAAATAATACTCAAAATTATAAAGGCATTAAAACTATGAACACTTCATTTCATACTCAAAACAATTAAAGATAATCAAGTGATACACTTAATCTTTGAATCATTACATAATAGATATTTACCATTTATAAAATATCCAAGAATAATGTGTCAGTTTTATATTTTAAAAAAATCTTTGGAATAAAAAGAGGAAAATCATGACAAAAAGAGAAACTAGAATTGTTCCTCAGAAAATTATTTTATGTGTAGTACAACATAGCAACTCAAATGAAATACATGTATCCTCCATTTTAACATACTTATAAATATCCATAACTAAGAAGATTTTTTTTTTTCATTTTATAAACCACTATAATTTTCACAATTAAAAAATATATATAAACAAAAGCTAAGCATATGAGTTATAAACAATAGGATAAAATTGGTTAAGAAAAACCAAACAAATATCCACAACTTTGAGTCACCTCATATCTACTTTTGCATACCAGATACATTGAATATCTTTGCTGATTCCACATGTACTGCTTTCTCTCTAAGACATGTCTTGACCTCATATCTAAACTGATCTAATAATCCATACCAGTACTGGAAGAACTAAGAGATGAGTAAGACATTTTTATTGATGAATAATCAAAAAGAAAGAAAAAGAATATGGAAAAATTCAAGAACAAAATTTTTTATCCTTTAAAATAAAAATTATGCACATAAATAATATCTAATAAAGTAGTTTATAAACATGCTGATAATTTCTAATAATATAATTATTACTTTCCCCCACAGTTTAATTTAGCTATATTATCATTCTATATTGAAGTAAAATGGAAGGTTTTTTTTCATTTCAAAACAATGGTTAAACAACAAAATGAGGTGGTACTCATTCTCTTCAACCAGTGTTACGCACACTTCAAGGAAACTATTGGGCTATTGATATCGGATTTAACATGCATCAAGAAAGCCTAAACAGTAAATAGATTTTATATCTGCAGTCCTTATTTCACACAGAACCACAATATTCATTTAAATGAAGAAAAAATTGCAAGTATGAGAGCAAAATATTCTGAAGCATGGATTTAATCACACATATCCATAATAAAAGAATGGGTTTTAGAAAACACAGACAAATATTTGATAGATAAGGGGTTCCGTAAAAACTCTGACTTAGTGTAACAGTTATTTATTTACAAGTTATGTAACACAATAACAATTTACATACAAAAATTCAGAATTTTAATATAATAGTATGGACCAGTGCATGCAACATATGCCATTGCTAGATTTGAATTGAGTCATAGTGCCACAAGACATCAGAGGATATTGTCTCTGTTGCAATCATAGTCAGTTATGATTTCTATTACAAGAGTGGTGGTTGCAATGATATATTTAAGGATATCTACAAATACTTTATCTATGTAATAAAACATAGATACATATATATTAGATAAAGCATATATATTAGCACATACATAACATAGATAACGCATATATATTAGTATATACAAACATATTAATATAAATGAAAACAATAAGTGTGATAAAATGTTTTCCTGTTAAAAATTTCAAAACTTATTAAAAAAAAGGTAAAGAGAAACATACCTTTTGTACTTTTCTTTTCTGCCATATGTTTTATACTTCCCAATAAAAAATGGTCATATCCAAGGAAATTATCCAGAAGAAATCTATTGAAGGGTCCACCAAAACAAACATCTTCTTCAGGGTCTACAATAAGGGAAGAGAAAACATCCTTTCAATTTCAAAAATTGATCCCTTGCTTGGAAAGTAGATGAATTAACTCAATTTTAAAAACTGATTATTCAAAATCCACATTAATCATATACTGTACAAAATGCAGTTTTGTTGTAACAAATTTTATTTTATTTTTCATCAATTTTATTTTGCACAGCATAAACAAAATATTAATTTATTTCCCTTTTTTACAAGCATTTGAGAAAAAAGAAGGGGATAAAAGTATGTAATTTAAATAAAGTAATAAATGCTCTAAAAAATTTTCATTTCAAATAACTTTTTTAAAATTTTATAAAAAATTTTTAAAAATTTTATAAAAAGTTTTTAAAAATTATGTAATTGAAAATATTAACACAGGCTTGTAATTTTAAAAATTTTAATATCAATAATATTGTTTCAATTTTATAAACTGAAGTAAAAATATAATAATTTACACAAAAGCGTATCATTAATATCTTAAAAGGATTTTTTTTTAAAAAAAGCACAATCTTATTTATTTTTTTAACTTCATTAAAACATTTTAATTACTTTTAAAACTTTTTCTATTTCTTTAACTAATAGCACTTTGCTATATACAGCAACCATTTAATTTTCATTAATATAGTTTGGCAATTTTTATAACAAATTTTTAATAACTTCTATGAAAAAAATTCTATTAAATTTTAATTATCTTTTATTTAATAGAAAATCCTTTTTAAATTTAAAAAATTAAGTTTTAATAAATATGAATATTAGCAGCATAATATAAATGGTATCAGTTAGGAGTGATAAAAATTAGTAGACAAACCAAAATTTAAATTCATGTGAATAATAAAATCTTGTTGCCAATTATTACCATAACATAAATAATAGAAATGTAAAACAGGTTGAATAATACATTTTTATAAATATAAAACACATTTATTTACCTAAAACTACAAACACAACAGTAATATTTAAATCATGTCTTTTAGAAGGTCTCAGCCTTAAATAGCCATATTCTAAAGAGAATTCCATGATGTAGGCTTCATTTGGATCAGCTAGGAAATGAAAATAATTTGTATTAACTGTACTTAAATAATTGAACAGTTTCAAAACAAGTTTAAACTATGTTTAATCAAAAGTTTCATTTTAGAGTTACAGCCTAAAATTTATTTTAAGGATAAAACATGTATTTCATAATTAAAATTAAAAAGCATATTACCATTATTAATTTTCAGGATACAGATACTTCTTTATTATTAACATAGCATTTTGGTTTTATTTTTGTAGATACTAATGGTTATATACAGGATGTCCAAGGCTTAAATGAAAAATAAATACATGTTTGAATGAAATACAAATTTGGAATAGCAGAAAAAAATGCATGAATATTACCATTACAAGTCCAATGGAACATCTAGGTCATAATGATAACTTGGATCATCAACAAACAATTTATTCAACTGCATTAAGTGCTGACACCATGCAAAGGAAACTTGAATACTTTACATGTTAATATTCATGCAAGTATGTTATGGTTATGATTATGATATGGCTTGCATTATCTGAAACCTGTACTGTACATTTTAGCTGATGCATCTGTTTCTTTTACTTAATTCATTACACACAGATCCTTGAAATAATCATTATTTACATCTGCAACTATATGTTTTACAGGTAAAAAGCATAATTTTAGAATAATTTCATTATAAGGCATAAATCATCACTATTAACAAAAAAAAGACAGGTAACACAAAAAAAACAAATAAAAGGCAGAAAGTTTTAATATTTATAAGATATAAAATAAAAGAATTGAATATGTATTGAAAAAGAACAAACATTTGGCTGACTTCTTTTTTTAACAAATCAAATCTCTCATTTAGTTTAATAAATCAAAAAGAAAATAATTATAAAAGTTACAGTATGAATTAACAACACAAAAAATATCAGAATTTTTATTGTTTAAACTAGTCCAAAATTTTGATTTTATTAGGTCAAAGTAATTACTTTTACCAGTAATAATAAGATTTTAAAGAAAAACTATTATATATATCATTTGATTTTATATAAATCTTTAGGATAGTGTTTCTTGGAATTTAATCGTAGTTACCAGAGAAATATTCTTACTTGCTAAAATTGATGCTTCTGAAAGGGTTTGAAAATTTTCTTCCTCAACTGAAACTTCTAATTCTGGCTCTAAGTGCTGTGATTCTTGAATATCATCTGTGCTGACGGTATCTATAACGCTATCTGCTCTTAGAGTTTCTGAGTTGAGTGTAAAAGCTTTAAATGCATCTGGGTCGCTGATGCTTTCATTCAACCCAATTTCCTCATCTTCATCAAATGGATAAAATTCCTCAGGTTCTTCTCTTTTTACATGTTCGGAATAAATAAAATGCCCTTGGCTTTCAAAATATTGCAAACGAATAGCTTTTTCTTTAAAGTATGAATCTAACAAGGTATAGTTTTGTTTTCCTTTACCAGACAAAACTTCCACTCGGAGAATATCAGCTCTTTTAAACACATCTCGATAATTCTCTAGACATGTTATGGGAGATTGAACAAACACCACATGTACGTAGACTAGCAGAATAAAACTAAATAAGGCCTGTAAAGAAATAATGGATATAATTAATATACTACCCCTAATAAAAAAGATTTATTTAAAACATAGACATAATAAGCATCCAAATACAGTAATCAAAACTACAAAATCACAATATATACACAGGGTGCTTCAAAATTTATTGTTCAAATTTCGTGGGGAGGTAGGGAAATTATATAGGCATGCATATGTATGCAGCTCACTCTACAACTCCTTCTGTCATTAGTATACAAGCTGAGTTACTAATAGTAAGATGAATCATTGTACATATCTTGATACATTGGAAGAAGTAACCGATCGCTTAGCCATTCAGGTCACCCATAGATTTATTTTTGTAGGGGGAGCAATAAAACACCATGTATATGCACAATGCTCAACGTCAGTGAAACGAACTGTGTTCCACGAATAGTGGTTACTGCAGCCCTTGCCTGCAATACAACAGGCATTTTTGAAAAAGTTTGGCATTCAATGTAACGGCGCAGTGAATCTTGTGTTTGTGTGAATGATTGCAATTTTGAATATCTATTGTGGACCTGTACTGATGGAATAAAAATCCCATTTGTTACTTCTTAACTGTAAAATTTCTATGTTTCACTCACTTGTCCATTTTGCCAATGTAAATGACATTGACGACTAACTTCCCTATATGATATTATTTCCAAATGAAAGGAAGTCTATGGTGAGTTTTTAATTATAATGATTAATTATGATTCCTATTCAAAGTAGATATCCCTATTCATTAATAATAGGCATCCCTGTTCCATACATAGAAAGGAAGTAAAAATCTAAAATCTCTTGTCCCGCAACAGATCTAGTATTAAACAGTTCTTGTATATCTATACTACATTTAAACAACTTATCTATCAGATATTTTTTTCCAGGAACCAAAATATATAGCAGTCACATGAGGAGATATCATGGGCTATAAATAGACTCGTAAAGTTCCCACAGAAATTTTGTTGAAGTCAAGGATCTTGGCCAAATATAACCTAGCAATGTCTTTTTCAAAAACTTACCTATGTAAATTTAGGATTATTGAATGAATAGCAACAACATCAAATGCTAACTGCTTCACTGCATTCCAGAATATTGGTAAAATGTTGTATTCTATCAAGAGAGAGACTGAGCTTCAAATTTAATCTTCAAAGCAGAGATATCCTTCCTCGGATTTGAATACTTTGATACCACCACTTCATGTTCTATCAGAAATTATATAATTCTTCAACAATCATAATGCTGTGAGCAGCAAACCTCTTTTTCAATTATGCCATTACATTTTTTTAAAATAAAAATAGAAAAAAATAGAAATAATCTCTTCATGCTTTCCTTAAAAGTAAATAGTCTAGCTATCAGAGTTGCAGCAATGTGAGTGGATAAAAATGAAACCATCTTCAAAGTAATTAAAGGCACAATAAATATATTACATATAACAATGGGTGGAAAAATTCTAATTCTGATGAAATTCAATATTTATACCATTTCGTGCACCAAAAAAATGCAAACCAAGGTGTGAGTATAACAATCAGAAAACATATGCCAAATTGATTTCCAAATATACAATACAAAGATTAATCAATCATGGTGACAAAGCAATTTATTTTTAATGTTGAGCAATACTTTATTTATAACATGTATGAATTATAAAGGTGTCGCATTCTGGCATAGACACAGCGCATTTTTCCTATGATCTGGACATCCCATTACCAAAAAATTAAGCAGTAACATATGTCATTTTATCAACTATTGACAGTTTTTTTAATAACATTTTAAAATTTAATAAGAAGAAAAATAAGGATTTTTTTTTTTTTTTGTGTGTGTGTGTGTGTGTGTGTAGATATTTGTTCCAACTTTTATTTCAATGCCTGAAAAGTGATTTACTAAACATTTATGCATTAATCCCTCATGCAATCTATGCATGATTCACTCATTCAATTTATCGAAATTCAATATGGAAATTTAGTCCAAAATTTCATTTTATTTCATTGTAATTAGATCTTGGTCAGTATTGGTTAGTATTGGTCAACAATTAGATCAATATTAAAGAAAACTGAAATAACATTTTAAAATTCGAAATTAAGCTTGAAAAATTTAGAATGACAGTTTATACTAAAAATGTAATATTTATGATGAACTGAAGTAAAATGCTCAGGCTGAAACTGAAGGAATGTGTTGGCGAAATATATTTCAATAAGTAATTTTTTCCACATTTTATTGACCAATTTTTTTTAATGTCAATATTAAACAAAGTTTTTTAAAAAATGTTATCTCATTTATCAAATTGCTTTGATAGATGAGATTATATAACACTTAACATAATAACAGTCTCTTGGTTTGACTATATTTTTTAAAGGTAAGTAAAGATTAGTTGCAAAATAAAAATACTTTTGAAATGTATATTTATCTTGCACTCTTTTTCCTATAAGATTTTGGAAACTAATCATAACTTCTTTATAATTTAATTAAAGGTCAAAAAAATCTCTCTGCATTACAATTGAATTCAAAATAATATTTCATATTCAAAAATTCAATGAGGGTAACAGTTTATATTAAATAAAGGGAATACTGAAGGCAATAAATAAAGAATTCTTAGCTAAATGTTAAAAGAACATATTATTTTGGAAATGTCTTCCAAAACATACAGTTTTCATAATTTTTTTTAATTCAAGGGATGCCTTTATTTCAATATTAAATAAAGATTTAAAATATCTTATCTGTTACTGAATTGCATTGACATGTATACCATGTAAAAATGTACTAATTGCATTCATATATACAATAAACACGTTGCACGGTATTATAGTGTAAAAGAAATTACATTTTAATATGTGACGTATTATTTAATTTTGGCAATAAAATATTGAAATAATATTTTAAAAGTATATCAGGGAAAATTAAACAAAAATTTAAAGATGTTTTGAAATTGATATTAATGCCAGTTTTTATTTCGATGGTTTGAAATCTAACATAATTTTTTTACAAAAACTATTTTCTGAATAATATTATAAAATAAATATCAAATATTTGGTGATGAAAAAAATGCTTCATAACGTCGATGAACGAAATATTTCACGCTTTTCAACAAGTAGAAAATACAACTTGTTGTCTGAAAACAGCAAAGCAATTGCTCAAAGTAGAACTGTGACAGGTTTATTGCTTCATACGCAAGGAAGTAACTGCCCCTCAGCTTGGAAGTGTCCATGTCATCCAGAGACAACCGAGAAAGTCGGGATGTTAAAGGGAGTGCCTCTTGAAAAGGGAAAGAGTTTTAAAATGCCTGCAAAATTCTCTGATTACTTTGATTTAATTTTTTTCATATTATACTGATTATCTAAACTATTGTTTGTTCAAAGATAATTTAAAATTTGGGATTTAGAAACAAAAACTTGTTAACAATAATATTTTTTCTACCAGAAATTTATATCCATTAATTCATGCCCCAACAATTAATTCAAATAATCAAATAGAGACAGTTTTACTTGCACCCTTTTAAAACTTATTTTATTACATTGTTTACTTTAGATGGCTCTAGCAATTTGGTATCATATGTAATATGAAGAGACACACTAATAAAGATTTCAACTCAACAAGTATAATATTAATGTATTTAGGAAATGGCTTATTATAAAAAAGATTATCATTTCATTTTATTTGAAATTATTTTAGATACAAAAACTAGTATTTCAAATAAATAGTAAAATATTAATAACTTGTTATTTTATTAGAAACTAAATAATAGGTTTGATCATGAGTTGAAACACAGTATTATTATTGAAAAAAACCTTAATTAAGAAGTATAAAGCTAATTATTAACTAAATAAAACATACTTACTGCAAGCAGTATGAAAAATTCCATCAACTGCCTGTGGAATTCAGAAAACACTCTAGCATACCCTAGCGCAAATCGATGAAACAGAAAATGATATAAACGGTTCCTGACAAAAACATACGGATTAAATATTTCATTATTATTGAAAGTGTTCCTAAAACTTCCAGGTACGTTCACAGTAACTTGAAACATGTGACGAGGCATGTTTACTACTTTTTATTAACAAAAATATACCTGAAAATAAAAACAAAATATTCAATTTTTTATAAAAGTAGAACATTTTTATTTTAGAAGAAAATTTTTAATTAAAGACATTCTTCAAATTTAAAAAAACACTGATGAAATACATTAAAAGTAATATACATATATATATATATTGACAGAGTTTTAATTAACCCACAGTTCTGAGATAATTAACTTCTTGGCATCTCAATAGATGTTACTATGAATATATGCAATGAAGAAAGAAACAAAAGAGTAATAGTAATTCTCAAATAGTGAATTTTAAATTGGAGATCATATTTTAATGGTTTTATTGATGAGATGAAAATACAATAAAACTTCTATGAAAACTATCTTCAACAATGAAATTTTATTCAAATGTTTTTCTGAACAATGGTAAAAGAACTAAAAAGAAAATCTAAAAATATTACTTATGTTCAAGATACTTAATGGGGAGACGGGATTTACCCCTTTTTTGTTTTTCTTTTATTAAGCAATAGTGTTATATAAACTCTTAACATTCTCTGCTTCTGAATGAAACTAATATCCATTGAATTTATTTTTCATATTTAATCCAACAAAAGAAAAAGTGTATGGTATTTCAGTTTAAAGTTATGAATAATTAAAGCTGAATCTGTATATTATAATCACATATAAAGCCCATAATCAGCATTAGTTTGTTTCTTAATACATCTTTAAAAAATATGTTTCTTTTGTTTATTTACTAATTTTAATCTAAATCATGGACTAAAGGTCAATTAAAGGTCATTAAAGGTCAATTTATTGGTTTATTTACTAATTTTAATCTAAATCATGGAC
>JAOUZG010031479.1:4197674-4217591 GCA_026289955.1 Argiope argentata | reverse complement strand
CTCATCGTTATATCCGAATGGCTTCGGCCGGGACGGAGTATACCTATGCCATTCATTCTATGTATAATTGTATAGTAATACAACAATTATGAATAGCTTAATTGTTGTTTGAAAGAGTAAAAATGAGATAATTCGATGCACGCACGGCGTACGGGCAAAGCGGTGAAGGGGTTAACAATGCAACCTTGTTCATGACTTAAAAGTCCGGCAATTTTTTATTTTTTATTTTTATACGAATGTAAATCTTTTTTTTTTTAATTTTTCACAAACTTAAATGTAATACTTGTTTTCCTAAAATCTGCTTTGACAATCACGATTTGTATCAAATTTAGTACAATAGTTTTTAATTCAAAAAGCATTATCAAAAAAAGTATCTATAAATTTTATTAATGGCATAATCACTTTTATTAAGAGCTTCAGAATTCTTTTATATTATCAATCAGGATGCATTTAATATTCTTCCAGAATTTTTACTAATTTTTTTTAAATATAATTTGTACTGGAGCATTATATAATTACTCACCATCTCGTCCTGTCAGTTTTATCATCTGCTTCTTCAGCATAATGCAATTTAAGGGGGGGGGGAATTCAATCAGCTTCCGATCAGTAAATGAAGGAAGGGATACAAAAGCGGCTTACATCAATGATATTGTTACGAATAAGAGTAATTCTCACGCAAGAGCGATAAGAAGATGCAGATTTTATTGCCTATGAAAACGCGTATTAAATAATCGCAACTCAAGCTACATTATTCACAGCGAATAAACTCTACTGAATCCACTAATTTCAAATAACAACGAAGATATAGATCAGCACGGTAACGAGAGAAGAGACGCTCTCTCTAAACCAGGGGCTCTCAAACGTTTAGACATTGCGACCCCCTTTTTAGACTAAGTATTTTGGGACCCCCCCCCCAAAGTTTTAACTCTGTCGGAAGTTTAAACAGAGATTTTGAAAATTTAACCCTTACTCAAGAGTTTGTAGAGTATGTGTCGGGTATCGGCGCCACATCCCTTGACACGTCATCTTTCTCCTGTAGTATAATCTCGTCTCGGAACTTTGATTGAACAGTTTACAGATTACATTCCAGTTAAGGATATGAGTGGGGATTGCATGGATAGTCAATCCTTTCAGTGAGCAAGCCTTAACAAAAGCCGAGCTAACTGCCCTTCATCATGATCAATTGATAGAGATTTCAAGTGATCAGTACGCTAAAATAATTTTGAACAAAGCTTATATCGACAAATTTTGGATAGGTATTAAAAAGGAATACCCAGAACTGTCCACAACAGCATTAAAAACTTTGATGTCATTTTCTACGCATTGCAACTGTGGACAAGGATTCTCCGTAATGATAAATTTAAAATTCAGGCATTAAAAAATTGGTTAATTTCAAACAAGCTCATGCATCCCATTAACTAATAAAACACAAAAACCAACTTGTATGTGTATTAAAAGCTTTATGTGTACTCTTTTTTTAATGAAAACTACAGCAATAAATTAATTTTCTTTAAACTTTTCTTCCACATCTCTCCCACCCCCTGGTCACGTCCCGTGACCCACCTTTTGAGAACCCCTGCTCTAAACCAACCAAACGTAGCTCGCTTTCCGAGTACCACAGAACTGCCCGCCTTTAAGGTGAGTCTTAAATAGCTTTTCACTGAAGTGGGTGGGGCAAACCTAGGAACGGTGCGTTTTTTTCCATGTAAGTCTGGAAATTTCTCCACTATTCAATAAGAACCAATTTTAAATTCTTAGCTTCGACTACTCATTTTAGCTTGTAGTAAAAACGTTAGAGGGCTCATTACGTCGCCAACACACATATATCGCTAAATAAGTCTAATATGGTGTTCTTCCATTGTAAACCCCTTAGAACGGTCTTTTCTCACTGATGCGAGATTCCGTTACTATTAATTTTATAGAATTAAACCATTCACAAATATTTACAATAATTACACAACTATTTAGGAATATTTACACTATTTACATTGAATTAACACAAAATTCATAACAATATTTTTCTTAGAATAACCGAAGTCTATGCATTTGTTTTGGCCCTCTACTGGCTAAATCGTATGACCTAGACTAACAGCTTTAACAAATGTATCTTCTAAAGATGGAAATGTGTATCTCGATGTTTTTTTTAATTTAAGAATTTTATTTAAAAAAACAAAATTTTGGCATTTTTTTACAACTTTCGAAAATATTACATTACAAAAATTATTTTTACATCATTTCAAAATTTAAAACCTTGTCTTTTCAATGATACTTATGTTTTACCACAGCATTGTGTTGTGATTTATGGCACTTTACAAGCACACTGACAGTTATCTGTCAGCGATTTAAGCTGAGGGAGAGTCTCTTGTTTTTTAAGAAGTGTAAGGAAGTCGCCACTTTGTCTCCTGTTGGAAGAGACACATGATCGAACAATGATACTCCTAGCCAGCGGTGAGGTCGTCCTTTGTGGCCCATTGTGTTTCTCCCTTTTTAGTGGCATTCTTAGAATTTGAGAAAGACAGATAATGAAGCACACATGTTTTCGGCCTATTAAAGTAGCAAACCGTGTCGAAATACCAGATGGGACTATTTCTTCTATGGACCACCCCAGCTGGGATAAAGTTCCAATAATAAACAGCATATGCTCTTTACGACCCGTTGAAGAAATTTGTGCTTCTTTGAACCCATTGAAGAAAGAATGCAGATGCGAACAGTGGGTATTGTGAAGGTTCTGATAAGGGATTGATGCCTTCCCACGACAAAAATGAAGAAATCTTCCCACGACATGATGGCGCGCCAGTGGGAGTAGAATGATTGGACAATCGGCATCTCCAGCGCGCCAATATCAGCCTGAGAGGTGGAGCTTCGCTACGGTTAAAAGGGACGATCGAGAAGCTAATCGGGAGAGGAGACAAGCTGATCCAGTGGACGAGACAAGCTGATAGGAGAGATGGGACCAGCTGATCTGGCGAGAGATTGGACGGGAGCGGATACGACAAAGAGACGAGCTGTGAGCGGTGCTGAAGTTGAAGAGATACCACGTGATCTCGAGTTTGTTGGAAATATCTACCGGAAGTAATCCGTAGATCTCTGGAGCTACAGGCAGTAGCCGAATACGCGACCACCCTGTGAGTTGCAGTATTATATGTCGGACTGACAATCCAGTTGTAAATATTTTCCAGTATCTAACCTAGAGGACGTTTTTGTTTTTAATTATTATATTATTGTATAAAGCTGTAAATAAACCCTTTGTGTATAACACGCTACCATTTTATTTGATCGACCAGGATCAAGTCATTACAGAAGCATCATCTAGGGTCAAGAGTGTAACTTAACTTCTTCATGCGTCAATTTAGCTTGTACAGCCGCTTTTTACGTTGAAAGGGGGCGAAATCACACACCTTACAGATATAACACAGAAAAATAACAACTAAGCCCGAACCGGATCGCGTAAACCACGTGTAAGACGTGCTGCCCCTATGCCAGGACGCCTGCTCCACCAAAGTTTAAGTAGTTGCTTCTATATTTGATCTATTATTTTTTTAAAAATATTTAAAAAGTAGTTTTCAACAAGATTCCAGAAAAAAAAACTATATCCGACTACTTGATGTTTTGATTAAACTTGCAAGATTGTTTCAGTAGTTCGGTGTTTTCAGTAGTTTTGGATATATTGATTTTTATTAATTTACTAGGCGCCTTTGGCGACCAGTCGGTTCGCCAGTATATATTCTAGCTAAAATTTTCATATAATGTTTTATGCAGCTGTGTCTCATAACGGGTTTTTCACCAAAATATTTTTCAACCAAACAAATTTTAATAGTCATATAATTCATTTATAGTATTATTTTCTTCAGATGTTCTGTTCATTGTACTACTCATCTTTCTTTCTATACGTACAATTATTGTCCCGGAATTTCTATTTTACTTAAATGGTGGAGGGAAAGGTCTAAAATTCTACGTTTCTATAGAATGAGATTCAAATTTTCATATATGTAAACACACTAAACAAATAAAGACACAATTGGTTTTCAAGAGATGCGAAAGTTTAAAAACTGCTTGGAAAATGCCGCGCACAGAGGAAATA
This sequence comes from Argiope argentata, assembly GCA_026289955.1. Taxonomy (NCBI): domain Eukaryota; kingdom Metazoa; phylum Arthropoda; class Arachnida; order Araneae; family Araneidae; genus Argiope; species Argiope argentata. Next base: position 4,213,510 of record JAOUZG010031479.1, on the reverse strand, counting down.
ATGGTGACACACACACACCCTTCTTTTTTCTTTCTTCACTAACTTTTCTTTATACAAACCCTTTTTTCCCTTTATTATTCCTTTTTTTCTTCCCTGCCCAGACTTTATTTCGAGCAGGCATAGATTAAATATCCTACTAATCCGACTAATAATAAAAGCAACTATTTTCTTTCTTTTTTAAACATCCCGTTATCTATGAATGAAAACCAACTGACTTCGCTAACTTCTGACTTCTTTCTAAACAAATCATAATTTATTACTTCCTGCCATCTTTCTCAGTTGGTGTGGGGGGAAGGAAATGAAGATTTTTGGCCGGAAAGTAAGAAAAGTGTCGTTTTAACTGTTTTCCTCTCAGTTTTTTTTTTTTTTTTTTTTCATTTTTTTTCTCTCCATAAGAACCATCCTCGTGTCTTAACGAAAATATTTTTAAAAAGTTAGCCGAATCGGTCGAGCCGTTCTCCAGTTTTGCGCTTAGCAACGCATTTCGAGATCAATTTTTATTAATTGCTTAAGAACTAACTTTTTCGTTAAAAATCATCATTTCTCCACTTTCTCATAAGTGACGAATTGAGTTTGTTTTTTCCACCACGCTATCAAGGTTAGGCTTCACATGTTTTCAGCCGATTATTTTAAACGATTCTGTGCCTTTCCTTAATGTTTGTGCATTTAAAATCAAACGTTGTTAATTAATCGAATTTTCGGGTTCATTTTGAAGTACTTTCGAATTAAAATAACACTGAGTAAAGAAAATTTAAAATTTCTGATCTGCATTGCGTTACCCCAAATAGCGTAGAAATTCACGCATTTGCATTATCTTAAATAGCGTTGAAAATTCAAAGCCAATAGAATGTGTTCTTTGTCAGTTCTGATTTATTTTCAACGAATACGAACTTGATTTTATTTTGGCTAGGTAAAATTTTTTTATCTATTGTTTAGATTAATTGTAATTATTTTATAAAAAGTAACTAAAATAAAAACTTCCTTTGTTGACCTAAGTAGAAATTGACTTAATTTTTTTTAGAATACTTCTTTAAGACTACAAATAAATTAGTTTTCAGTTGCTTTGTGTTATTTATTACCATCAATAAATTCTCACGAAACTGCCATACTTAAAAATCGTTTAGAAGATATGATATTCAGATTTTAATCAACAAAGAATTGCAGAAGATAAGAAGAGTTTGTTTATTATGATGTAAAAGGAAAACTCTTTCCCGAGTATTTCTGATAATCTTTTGCAACTCCATTAATTAGCTAAGCAAAGCTTTAACTTAAGTGCAGCCTTAAAAGTGTTCAGTAAAGTAGTTTGAAACGATCTGACGATGATTTGTTTATATTTGACTGTTGCCATTCTAGAATTGAGTTTGCAGTCTCGATGCTTGAATTTCAGTTTAAAGTACATTTATTTTACACTCTGTGCATTTAATTTTTAGTGTTCACACCTATTAGTATTTAGTCTTATAGATTTATAATGTTAGTGTCTTAGTCACATATCAAAATTAACCAATTAGTGATTGTACATACCAAGTACCACATCCTATACACCAAGGATTTGCATTTTTGTTCACTTATATAGAAAAGATAGACTAATAATATTCTATTAATTGACGAATTAGCCGTAAAATTGGATCTTCTCCCATTCTGATGATAATCAAAAATAATTAAAATCTAAATAAATTAAATTAAATAATTTAAAAATTTAAAAAAATTGTCGAATTTTATCGGTTTTTTCGTTATATTTTTTAATTAAGGCTTTCACACGCAGAGGAATACACATAATTGTACTTACATGCAAGGAGGTAAACAATCTTTCCGTAAAACTGTACCGTTTAAAATGTATATAGAAATCTATAATTTTACTGTTAAGATTACGCACCAAATTTCATTCTTCTAGTTAACATTTTCCCAAATAGACAGACAGATACAATCTTTAAAAAAAGGATTAAAATGAAATCTCCTATGCCTATTTCAATGCATCGTGTCAGAACATCATTTCTTGAACGGCCAATCATAGAAAACGTTTCACTTAATGAAACAATCTAATCTGCTTTTGAAAAAGATTTTTATTAATGTTTGAAGAAAGCATCTTAGTAAAAAAAGGTGGTAGATTTTGTAAACATATGGATTAATGAAACAATTTAAACTATTTTTTAAAAAAGATTTTTATTCTAATTTGATAAAAGCTTTCATAAAGTAAAGAAAAGCTGAAAAAATTATCTGAACTAAAAGTGGCGATAGGAGAATAAAAAGGTCCATATTTCGAAATTGCAATCATTTATAAATATTTTTGAGTTTCTAAGGCCTATTTTTGATAAAGGTGAAATTTAAGCAGCAAGTTAAATTATATATTCATTCATTTTAATTGTTTCATTGAATGAGTCACTTTAGTATTGCAAACGATCCAAAAAACTTTGTCTCGAATTTATTGTTTAAAAAATATCACATTTCCTATTTATTTCATTTCATATAATCACGTACTCAAAATGACATTTTTCTATATTTTATTTGCTGTAGTCAAGAACTTCTTTTTTTAATCAGAGTTTTTGTAAAGGCAATGGCAACACGTTATTAAAAGCTGATTATTATTATTTTTTAGGTGCTCGTGCAGAAAATAAAATTTCCATTTTTAGCCTATGGATTTTTGTTGACAACAGAAAACCTCATTCTCAAAAACAACATCATATTCTGGCATGATAAAAAAAAAATTTCGAACTCATAAAAATTTAGAATTCGTTGAGTACTTAAAGTCTGAATGCCGAATTTTTCGATTGCAAAAATTTCTTTTGGCTTATAAGATGATAGAAATCTGCTTTTTTTTTCATCCCATTATTCAGTGCAGTAAAACTTAGATATGAGAATATATAGCCCATACTGAACAATGAAAAGATATGAAACCGGAAGCGATTGATGTAAATTTACTTAACGAGATATGATAGTAATAATTCAAACCTTTCTATTTAATACTGGTGTTTGTAACATCTACCTTCCTCCGGAAAATTCAGGGTCGTGAAGGAAAGGTAGATGTTGCAAAAACTTTTTTTTAATAAATGCATCAAGGATTAGTTATTTACTTTCAACGAAGTTCCCAGACTTATTAAAATACAATACCTTCTGAAATAATAAAAAATAAATGAAATAATAACTAAATAAATGAGGATTATACGAACATTTAATCCAAAATATTATAAAATTTTAATTTTTGTGCAGTATTTTTGTAATTTAATTATATATGGTAGTTATAACGTGCCCTCAATAAAAATATTTAATTTGAAACACGTGTGAATATAAACCCAGAAACTAAAACAATGAAAAATAGAGTTGTGAAAATATTTTTTTTGATTATTTATTAAAATTAGAGAAAAAGTTGTATAGAAATAATATCGACTTGAAAAACTTATATTTCAAATTTTAACTCTTTGCGGTTCTATGTCGAGTGTGACTCGACATTCAAGACTTGCATCATTTTGACGTTTTTTTAAAACTCATTTTTCAAATTTAATTGTTAAAAACGCCAACATAATGTTTAAGAGATGTAGATTAATTTTTCAAAGAAATTCGACTTAAAGGAATTATGTATATTTATTTTTCATAGCAATAAACAAATCTTTGTATTAGATGAAAAATTTTGAATCTAGTTATTTTTCGGACTGCAAAGGGTTAATATGATTTAAAAGTATTTTCTGTCAGATTATATTCTTCAAAAACATATAAGGAAAACATTAAAATTTCGATAAATTTTTAATTAAAAATCCAATTAAAATTTTCGAAGAAAAAAAAACTTTCTAAGGAAGTATTATCTAAAATAAACAAGTTTCAAACTGGGGTGAATTAGGCCCAATGATTAGTCCTATAAAATATTTAATTTTTTTCTATGACCCGTTATAGCATTGAGGGAATACAAACATTAGCAAATTAATGTAATATTTCGAGTAATATTCTGCTATTTTGATAAAACTTCGTTGCCCCAAAAATTGAATTGTTACAAGCCTGCAATATTGCTTCCAAGCACGAATATTGGCATCGTAAGAAAGCCCGTTTTACGATCAGCCCTGTTGTGTGCTGAGCTAGTGCTGCGTCAGTGATCTGACAGCATAGAGACAAACTTGGGACCGAATTTGGCGACAAAATGGATATCGCTGGAAACTTCGAAAATTTTAACGATCCTTCCAATAGAAACTAAGATGCACCCTGATTTGCCCAGAAGATTCTCGGACCACCTCCCGGGAGCTATAAAAAGTCGGCTGTCTCAAGCAGTAGGATGAAGTTGAAGACAAGTTCGAAAGGATGGGGAAGCAACGGCGGAGTGCCAACGTTGCGTGGTGTTTAAGCGACAGCTGAACTGCTGTGTACCGAGTGCTGTTGTCTATTATGGAAGAAGCACCGTGTAGTATTTGGAGTAACCAGTCGTGAGGTAGTGAGTCGGCAACAGAAGCGAGAAGTCAGTGAGAACTTAAACCGTTTGGAGAGACCATAGAGAGAGGTGTTAAACAGTTCTGCACTGAATTTTCTTCTTCACAGGCCTCTCTTGGCTACATTTTATCTTGTCTGATGCTTACCTGGAAGGACCTGTTTCATGATCCCTCTTTTGGTGCTGGACTTTCTCAGGGTGAATGAGTTTATGGACCTGATCTAGCTAAAAGGGGATGAGAAAAAAACCCATTTTGAGTGGGGTATTACTTTAATGTGGGAGGTTGAGACAGGGATCCCTTCCAAATTTTGATTCATATATTGTTACTGTGCACTGCCCAAAAATAAAACATAAAATACGAAAATAAACGCATACACTCTAACAAAAAAATCCCCCGGGGAGGCACCTCGTAATTGAAGATGAGATGCTTTCGATATGGTGGTTGGATCTCGTCAACCCGGTGGTTACAATTACTGTGGGGGTCAGGTTCCTCCCATCGATGACGGGACGTACTCCCTTCGGGAAGGGTTGTACCTGGGCCGGTGACGGCCATTAGGACTCAACCTCAGTTAACGAACTTTGCTGTTGCGGCGATCCGGTCATTCAGTTTCGATGGTTAATCCGTGTGCCTTCGTGGCGGGTCGGAGAGTCGGTTATATGACTTACACTCTAACAAAATATATCAGTTTCAGACCGATCTCTCTCTTCAACCCGGTGTGGTGTGATGTTGAGAAGGGGAGCCAGTTCAGTGTCGTCCTCGTTATCTGATCACTGTTCAAAATTACGAGGTCCGTCCCAAAATCGCCCTTGTGTTGCTTTACAATTGGATGTTAATAGAACTAAATTAACTAAACTAGACTCTCTTGACCCTAGCTTTTCTCTCACTTACTGTCCGTTACACAAGCAGGTTTGCTATATATAATGAGTAGGGTTGCCAAAATTGGCGAGCCCATCAATATGCGAGGCCTCAAAATAAAAATTATTGCTAAGATATCCGTAAATTAAATAGCTCCACAGTAGAATTTTGATTTCAAGTGATGCTAGTTCGACAGTTCACTCTATTCAAAATTAACCGTATATGTTAATTCATCTTAAGTAAAAAGTTTCTTTGGTTAAACTGCGTGTCCTTGGTTACAGATACATAACTGGAGTTTAAGTGACGACACAGATGTTGTTGCTGTGACTACAACTTCAAACATAATAGAAAACCATCAATTCATTTTTTCTTAGTTTGTACATATTAAATTATTAATAAATAAAACTCACATAGGGTAACTTCTAATGAGGGTTCTTACATTTTATTAGCAAAATTTAGATTCAAATGCCATGAATATAAAATATATTATTTCTTAGAAGGAAACAGTCTCATTTAAGCATCTGTCAAAATAATTTGAAAAATATATAACAAAAAAATTGGAGTCCAAGTTAAGTCGAAAATGTTAATTATAAGTATCAATATTCTTCTTCTTCACCTTCCTCGGCTCCTTCGGTCGAATCGAGTCCAACCTCCTCGTAATCCTTCTCCAAAGCCGCCAAATCTTCCCTGGCTTCCGAAAACTCTCCTTCTTCCATTCCCTCGCCAACGTACCAGTGGACAAAAGCCCGCTTGGCGTACATCAGATCGAATTTGTGATCCAGCCTCGACCAGGCCTCGGCGATGGCGGTGGTATTGGCAAGCATGCACACGGCCCGCTGCACTTTGGCGAGATCTCCGCCCGGTACGACGGTGGGAGGCTGATAGTTGATTCCGACCTTAAAAAAATATCAATCTTCATATTAAAGAGGTACTTAAGTATTAACTCCACCACGGCTAAAGTTACCCTTATGCGGTGTAGATTGGCTGCACTTAAAAACCGCCAAATCTGCAGCTTTTTAAGGGTTAAGCTTCAAGATTAATCCTAACTTTTGTTTCAAAAGGATAAGAGAGAGTAATAATAACAATTGGAACAAATTTGGCCTTCGAACAAATTTGGAGTGCCTGGAGCATTTTTCATTGACGTTATTTATCACTATTAGATATTATATTACCCCCTCCAACTCATAAATAAATTAATAAAATGCTTTAAAATTCTGTGTGTCATCTCCTATAGTGTTACTCTTAATGCCTGTAAAATTTCAAATTTCTAATGTGAAAATTGCAAAAAGTCATTTTGAAGGTCCCTGGTCACCTTAATTTCTTAAGACTAACAGTGATTTATCTGGATTTTTTTTTACTGCCCCTTATTTTCTCATTACCTTGAATCCAGTGGGGCACCAGTCGACGAATTGGATCGTCCTCCTGCTCTTGATGGCGGCGATGGCTGCATTCACATCTTTGGGCACAACGTCCCCGCGGTACAGGAGGCAGCACGCCATGTATTTGCCATGTCGAGGATCGCACTTCACCATCTGATTGGCGGGCTCGAAGCAGGCGTTGGTGATTTCGGCCACGGTCAGCTGCTCGTGGTACGCCTTTTCGGCAGATATCACAGGCGCATACGTGACGAGTGGGAAGTGGATTCTGGAAAGAAAACAAGTCTTAGGGACAGAAGACTGTCTTAGAAATTATATGGTATATGCTGCATATCCCCCCTTTAAATAAAACTTGGGGTAAAGGCATCAGAAAGAAGATTGCAAATCAAGTAAAACATCTTTTATGAAGATCTCAGGTCCTTATAGGAAAGTTGTAACTCACATTTTAACTTTCACATAGTTGAAATTGATACACAGGTAAAATCGTAAGCATCATGTTTTTCAGATGCAGAAACTTTTATCCGGATAGTTCCTTTTATGATGATATAGATAACCAGATAAAAGCAAAATAGCACCACTTTGATTCTCGTTAGTATCCGAGTATCACGCCAAGTACTGATTCTTGAGATTCAAGACGAGAATTAAGATCTGTTACATCAGAGGCCTGAAGCAGCAGCAATTTTATTCCGTTTCTATTTAAAACTCACCCTTAAGATATCTCTGTTTTGATCATTATTTATATATTTATTGAGATTTCATATTTTTATCATATCAAAACTGGATGTTATTTTGGGAAATGAGGTTTTTGTTTCGTCAACAAAAATCCGTAGGCGAACAATTGAAATTTTATTTTCTGCACGAGCACCTCAAAAAATCAGCTTCTAATAACGTGTTGCCATTGCATTTACAAATGCTCTGATTGAAAAAAATAAGTTAATGACTACAGCAAACAAAACCTAGAAAAATGTCATTTTGAGCACGTCATTATATGAAATGAACTAAATAGGAAATGTGATATTTTTTTTAAACAATAAATGCGAGACAGTTTTTCTGATCGTGTGCAATACTAAAGTGTCTCATTCAAATGAAACGATTAAAATGAATCAAAATATAATTTAACTTGCACGAGCACGTGGTACTTGGCCGTTCAAGAAATGATTCTCTGACATGATACATTGAAATATGCACAGCAGATTTCGTTTTAACCTTTTTTTCTGTTGCCCATATCATAAAATGATAAAGATTAAAAAATTTCACACAACTAAATAGAATCGCGTTAGCCCAGCATGAGAGGGCAATCTGATACCTTAAGAAAACTGTTTCTATATTTGCATACCTCGGATAGGGCACCAGGTTGGTCTGAAACTCCGTCAGGTCCACGTTCAGGGCGCCGTCGAATCTCAGGGAGGCCGTGATGGAGGAGACGATCTGTCCGATGAGGCGGTTGAGGTTGGTGTAGGTAGGCCTCTCGATGTCCAGGTTCCGGCGGCTGATGTCGTAGATGGCCTCGTTGTCCACCATGAAGGCGCAGTCCGAGTGCTCCAGGGTCGTGTGCGTGGTCAGTATGGAGTTGTAGGGCTCCACGACGGCGGTTGAGACCTGTTTGTGAGATTAAATAATTTATAATCACAAATACTGTTGAAAGTGGGTGAGGACCGAGGAAGTGCACCGAAAGAGAAAGCGTTGGTGACGGTTAACAAAGAGCTTCGCGCCAGCCAAATTGATTTGGCGAGGGGAATATTCTGGTAGCCACTAGAACTTTCACGGAGCGCTGCGTTCCTTCTAGGCGTTCGCTCGCTCGGCTAGATAAGGGACGGGTTGCCGCAATTTGGCGTTCCTCTTGGAAGAGAAGCGATTAGTTGAGCGAGCGGATTATTTTTCTCGGTTGTTATTAGTGAGCTGTTTTTGCGTTTGCTGCAAACGCTGTGCTATTGAGCTCGCTGTGATTTACTGTTTGCTGTGCTATACGATATCTGTTTTGCAGTCTGTGTTTATTGTACGTAAGGCTTGCATTAACGCTGTTAGTGACTGTTGACTGCTGGATTGTGTTTATCTGAAGTTTTACTTTATCGAGTCATTCCGTAAATAGCTGTAAATAAATTTGTTTGTGCTGTCCTCAAGTAAAGCCCGTTCAATCCGAACCCGCTACGCTAAAAACGTAACAATACTAATAAAACCTGATCTTTCATAAAGTTCAATTAATATCGTAATTTCCAATTTTGTTTCCTGACCATTACATTTGAAGTGATAACTTAATTTCTTCAATCCCAATTTGCCATTATAATTTATCACTAAGGAAAAAATGAATAATCTTTTTTTTTCGTATAAATGTGAACAGGAAAAACAATAAGTTGGCAAATTTCTTTTTTCTTCTTCCATTTACTTTTATTTTATATCAGAGAGCGCAACGGTTATTGTCACACATAGGTTTTAAAGTACTTACGTATTAGACCGTCGATCTTTATCGCGAAATTTGAAGGCGTCACCGACGAGCTGCTAAATCGCCAATAATGGCAAAAAACCGGCCATTATTTCAAACCTTAAAAATTGTTAACACTGTCCGCCATTTTGTAGATTTCGTTGGCGTCGACGGTTTATCAACAAATTTGAATCCGTCGCCAATGACTTACTAAACCGTTGGCGAGGGCAATCTAATATGTTAGTACCGATTTTAATGCAAAATATCACAGAAATGTTACATTGTGAAAGATATTTATTATTAATCTCAACGAATAATTCGATATTGGTGCATGCATTGGCACACATCTTAGGTAACATCCCGCCAACTGAAATTGTCTGATACAATTGTATTCTTTATAAAATGAATCTGCGAAGCTACACTCTCAATATTTCACTAACCGCTTCGCATAAGATAATAATTTTTGCTTTTGCATAAAATTACTGAATTTTTAATTATATATCTGCGATTAACTGAAAATATTGTTACGAAAATTGTAGTAGTAATTTTCGCGCAAGAGCGATAAGAAGATAGACTTTATTGCCTATGAAAACGAGTATTAAATATTTGTTACTGTAACTACAAAAATTCACAGATAAGTATCTCTACTTCATCCTCTAATTTCAAATAACAGCGAAGCTACAGATCCTCACGGCAGTAACAGAAAAGACGACCTCTCCAGATCAACCAACCGCGTTTATCGTGTCCCAATCTCAACTGAACTGCCCACCTTTAAGGCGAGTCTTAAATAGGTTCCCACTGATGTGGGTGGGGCATACCTAGATACGGCCCGTTTCTTTCTGGCGTGTCTGGAATTTTTTCCACTATTCTATAAGTTTATTTCTTAGTTTCTACTACACATTTTAGTGTGTAGTAAAAACATTTGGCGACCTCATTATGTCGTCAACGTACCTATATCGCCAAATTGGTCAAATATGGCGATTTTCTGTTGTAAATTCCCTTAGAATGATCTTTCCTCGCCGATGTGCGATTCCATTACAATTAATTTTATATAATTTTGCTATTTACAAATATTTACAATATTTACACAACAATTCAGAAGCTTTTGCAATATTTACATCTGATTTAAACAAATTCCATGACAGTATTAAGTAATTTAAAATGTAAAAGTCTCTTAAAATACTAAAATATCACATATGCCCTTATTGGAATTAAAATAAATGTTCCAAATGGGATGTATTACCTAATTTAAAAAAATTAAGTAAAATCGTATGGCAAGAGATTAAACATAAAAGGGACGCAAATGGGCATAAAAAGTCAAAAACGGAACACTTTGAGTAGCAAAATAATCGTTTGGCTCACCTGGGGGGCGGGATAGATGGCGAATTCCAGCTTCGACTTCTTGCCGTAATCGACCGACAACCTCTCCATGAGCAGGGACGCAAACCCGGAACCGGTCCCTCCTCCGAAACTGTGGAAGATCAGAAATCCCTGGAGCCCCGTGCACTGGTCAGCGAGCTTCCTGCACCTGTCCAGCACCAGATCGATCAGCTCCTTGCCGATGGTGTAGTGTCCGCGGGCGTAGTTGTTGGCCGCGTCCTCCTTGCCGGTGATGAGCTGTTCCGGGTGGAAGAGCTGGCGATACGTGCCTAGAAGGAAATTTGATTTACCCAGCGTTTTAAATATATCAAGATTTTAACTCTAGAATGCTAACCATTTGTCTCCTGGACAAACGCTTACGAAATAAATTTGGCTAGTCTTCCCCTATAACGATAATTGGATCGTTCTACTCAGTACCTTAATTGGACCTTGGGAACTACAGATGAGGACATTCCTTTTCTCCGAAATATTTCTGCTTGTAGTATATCCAGTACAATAGTCGTCTCAGAAACGAATGGTTATCTGTCCCGTTATTGTTAAGATGGTATTTCTGTGTACGTTTGGAGATGTCAAAGCATTTTCACAGAGAAAATTTATTGGGTAGGCCAGAAGCTATTCGTGAATTGTTGAAAGAATTAAGTGATAAAGATAATTCTACTTCTGGGAATGAATCGGAAGATGAAGATTTTATTGAAGTTCTTCTTGCTCTATGGATGCAGAAGCGTCTCAACATATCAACTTTGCCCCGATCAACAAGGACTATTATATGGGAACTTCTAAAATTGAATTTAAACAATCAACAACCTGAACAATACGAAATTAAAAAATGAAAAAAATTGTGCATTGTGCCCATAAAATTTGAGCAGAATGACGCGCAATTTTTGTTTGTTATGTTCAAGAGCAATGTGCGGAGAACATAACGCATGTATGTGTAAAGATTGCCTGGAAAATAAATAAATAATATTTTTATCCTACTTGACAATCAAGAGTTATGAAATCATCTGCAGGTAGTTTGCTTTTATTTAAATTAGCTTTAAAAATTGTTTTTAAATACACTTCGTCTAGGAGACGAATGGTTATCATTCTTGTTAGTTTTTGAAAGGTTACCTTTCTAGGATTAAGAAGTGTAAGCAAATTTTATTTTTCAATCATTATTTTAACAATATATTCCAGTAACTATCTGTAGAGAAGTAATTTCGCACTTGTTTATTGTCACCCCTCAATAACCCCCTCCCCCCCAAAAAAAGTACCGTAGCCAACCAAAGATGGCACCCATCGAGGTGAAATCTTGGTATCTCAGGTGACAATATTTATGTTATCTGTAAAAAGCCAAGCAAATCAGAAACCATAAAAATAAGCATTTATATCAAAACTTATTTAATTATCATAACGATACTATTATGTGATATCAGAGGATTGTGTGTGTGTGAGTGTGTGCGTGTGTGTGTGCGTTTAGCATTGATATTCTGAATCAGCGAGAGTGGTTATCTCGAACTTCATGGTGTACTCTTTTTCCCGCCTTCCTGCCTTTCCTGTCACAAAATATATATATATATAGTATCCTTGAGCAAGACCGAGAATGTCACAGGAGCTTAGATTTTTATTTCAGAAACCCGAACGTGACCGTTTTGTACTTTAAAATATAAGGAACAAAACATATTATGCATCTCAGAATCCCCCTTTTCTAGTGTGGCTGAAATCAAAATTTCATATAAATCTACTTTGTTTTCTATAAAATTCCACATTAATCATGATGACGTGTGCGCTTTATAAGGGAAAAAGAAATGCAGTAGCTTCTGAGAGTATGGACCACTGAGCACCCGAGGGCAGAAATCTGACTTCTAGCTCGAATGAAGATGATACACTCTTTATCTCATTTGCTTTCACAGCCCTTTTCTACAGAGGGGGGGGATAGATTTGCACACCTTACAGATATAACATAAAAGAGCAACCAGAGATTTGGCTAGGACTCGAACCCGGGACCCCCATGATCATGAGGAAGACGCGCTACCTCTGTTGAAGGACAACATAAAAGTAGTAAGAGTGAAAAAGAATGAAGTGATAAAAATGTGATTTAACAATGTTGCTTAGCAATGCTATTTTTGTATGTGAAAGAAAGTGACTCTTTCGTCACAAACTATTTTTTTTTATGTGGCGGACTTCATTCATGCATTCATTCATTCGTCCACAGATCGTACTTTAGATTTGGAACAGAGAACGATAACCTCTGACCCAATACCCCCATTGGTATTACTTTCGACATGGACTTTGTTAGCATGAAAGATTTAATGTACGCCAGCCGCTCACACGAAGTCTTCGGCAGGCGGGTTCGAACTCACAGCCTAAGGGATGCGAATCCAACGCCCTACCAACAAAGCTATCCTGGATCAATAGCATGAAATTTAGAACATAATCATCCATCCCCTTTTTATAAAGTGAATCCAATGTCTCCATACTACAAAGATTAATATTTATTCTTCTATTTTTACTATTTAATTAATGCTTTAAAAATAATTTTTTTAGTTAAAAGAGTACAATAATGTAATGAAAAATAATCTTAGCGTTTTTCTGGATAGATTTTATTCCCCACATTCCCACTTATCTGTTTGCAAAACTTATCAAATTCTCTTGCACAGGCCCTTTTTACAGGGGAGCACATTCACACATCTTACAGATAGAAAACAGATTAACAGTCATGCCCTAAATCGGGACTCGAACCCGGGACACCCAAATCATCAAACATGCATTATCTCTGTGCCAAGACGCCGGTGAAATCCCACATTAAATTGCTTTTATCTATGCCTTTGCATTTTTGACTTATTTCGCTTACTTGCTTGTAAATAAACAGTTTAATACAATCGGTACATTGACGGATTTCATTAAAAAGTCGATAAAGGATTTTCACTTCAAGTACCTCAAGCTTTATCCGCCTAAATCTTCATTCGTATACATAAATACTAGTAGCCCCCCCCCACATACACACGGCGTTGCCTGTGATATCATCCAAGAAGAAAAATTAGCTTTAAACTTAAGTCTAGACTCCATTCGGTATGATATGGGCATGTTTTGCAACATGAAAATATATTTAGAAGTTATCAAATATAGCTACAAAACAATTTTTTAAAGCATACATTCAGAAATATTTAGACTGTCACAAATATAAAAATATTATCTGTCCGTAGACAAAAAACACAGGTGATCATTTCGAGGTTGGATTTCCTTCTTTTCGGCATAATGAGATTTGAATCACTGATTAAAATCACATGTAAACAAAGAAATGTAACGTATATGCACAGTTCTTGCTATTTGCGCATGCGCAGATAAGTTAAAATCGCAATTATAAAACTCCTCTTTTTATTTTGGCATGATCTGAATGTACTAAAACCTTTCCCGATAAAAACTCTCCAAAATGGTTATTAATTATGGTCTGTTTACTATTTCTCGAGTTTTTGTAGTTTCGACATTCAGACGCTTTCAGGAGACTTTTTATGCTATATATAGATATACTTCCAACGTATATACTGAAACAGCCAGATAAACACGCTTCCTGTGATTAAATGTCCTTAAAAATTTAACACCCGTTTGAGCTTTATTACAAATTTGATGCAAATATCACATGTCAAATTTTATCCATCTAATTCGAAGCGTCTTTGAGTATAAAGACAGGCAAAGCTCTTAGAATGAGCTTTTCGGATTCAGATAAGTCCGAAACATGGATATTTTTTAAAATCTCGATGTCGAATTCTTTTGATGATTATAATATTTTGGGTACTTACGTATTAGACCGTCTTCGCCAATGATCGCCAGCAGTTTAGTTACCCATTGGCGGCGGATTTAAATTTGGCGATAAAGATCACCATTGACATAATTAGCGGTTTAGCAACTCATTGGCGCGATTTCAATTTTAGAGATAAATTTGGACGGTTTAATACGTAAGTACCATACTTTGGTCTTGTATATTTTATGTATGAAAAATTAAAAATGTCACAATGGAGAAATAAGTGGGATTTATATCTAAAATATTTTATCCATAAATGTGTTAACCTTAAGAAACAAATCACCCACCTGTTCGCACTTCATCAACCACGGTGGGCTCTAGATCGATGTAGACGGCTCTGGGCACGTGTTTTCCGGCGCCTGTTTCGCTGAAGAAGGTGTTGTAGGAATCGTCTCCGCCGCCCACGGTCTTGTCGCTGGGCATCTGTCCGTCCGGCTGGATGCCGTGCTCCAGGCAGTAGAGTTCCCAGCAGGCATTGCCCACCTGCACGCCAGCCTGACCAACGTGGATACTGATACATTCACGCATGGTGGAGATTTACAACGCAGTTACCTGTGAGCATAAATAGATACCAAAATTATTTTTTATTAGGTTATACAAATCGATACTTACGTATTAAATCCCACCGCAGCTGCAGATTTGGCGTTTTTAAGTGCCGCCAAGCTACAATTAATTTTGTTTTCAAAACATGCGCCAAATTTATTGAAATAGCTAGTATTATGAAGCTCTAGGACAGTGATCGGCAAACTTATTAGCCAAAGAGCCAAATGTGAACATTACAACAATTTTTTAAAAAATTGGGAGCCAAATCTGCTTGTTAAGTAAACTTTTAATGCACTAAATAAGTAGTACACTAAATAAAACTAAATTTCATAATCAATAAATATCTAGTAATGCGTAATTAGAGCCGCACTTTGTCAACCATTGCTCTAGGAGATATTCCCTCTTACCTGTACCTTTTGTCAAGCCATAAAAAACTGCAGCTTTGACGGTTTTTAAGTACCGCCAATCTGCCCCATTTTGGCGCAACTTTCACTGTGGTATCGTTAATACGTAAGTACCTAAAATTCTTTCCAAGTTAGTCGTTTTTTAAAATTTTTTTAATAACACTTGTAGTAAACTAGACACAAAGGAAAGCATATACAACAGAAAAACGATTAAAAAATACAATTCAATTCCGTCAGTCAGTCCATGATACTTTTGTTAATTGTTTAGAGCTAAACCAGTTAAATCTTTACAAGTTAAGGGAGCTATTGTTTTAGAGAATGCAAGTTGGCAACAATATCAATTTTTTTATTCCTAAACTCATTTGCTCGTAAGAATTAATAAAACGTGGATAAATTACTTCCTTAATAATTAAATATCGGTTAATTGTTAAAATTAAATTAATTATTCTGTAATGGCGTTTAATATGAGAGTTACACTATGAAAGAATTTCGTTTTATTTCTTTTTATCACATGGCGCAACGAAAGTATTACTTTGGCCTTTTTTTTTTCAGCGTTACTTTTCCATCAGCTAGACGAAAGCGAAAAATCACCAAAGAAATTTGCCGGAATTCTACATTATTTGGCTATTTTTCGCTTTAAAATCACAGTAAGAAATTTGGCGTAGTTCTACATTA
>JAOUZG010031479.1:4165914-4197664 GCA_026289955.1 Argiope argentata | reverse complement strand
GCTATTTTTCGCTTCAAAATCGCAGTAAGAAATTTGGCGTAATTCTACATTATTTGGCGATTTTCGCTTCAAAATCATAGTAAGGAATTTGGCGTAATTTTATATTATTTGGCTACTTTTCGCTTTAAAATCACAGTAAGAAATTTGGCGTAATTCTACATTATTTGGTGATTTTTTGCTGCCACGCCAGGATAACTGATAGGTACCCATGCAGCTTCTTTAAAAACACATTTTTTTAAAAATAAAAGTTTCTCTTTTGAAGCAGTAAATAAATCTGCATATTTGTTATTTATATTTCAGATATACGAGCACCATTTGAGGAAAATTTTTGAAATGTCTTTTTTTTTTTTATGAATAATGCAGCTGCGATCAATAATTGACTTTCCTTAACGATAACCAATAAGGAAAGTCTAGTTAGAAGGAAATATCTACGATTATGGTAGCAAATGTACATTGTTTTTTCCCCCACAAAGCCAGTTAAAACTAAAAGTGTTACAAAAAATCTTTGAAAGGTTTTGAAAAAATAAACGTCAGCAAAATATGTCAGCAATGATGTAAACTTGCAAATGATATAGAATAATAAGATTAAAAGCTTTCTCAAAAAAATTTTATGTTTGGAGTATTTTAATAGATTTATTCTGACTATAAAGATACAATAAAGGGAATTTGCTACTTATGTAATAACGCCACCGCAGCTGCAGATTTGGCGATTTTTAAGTGCCGCCAATCTACACCGCATTAGTGCAACTTTGGCACCGATAATTTAAAGCTTACTTATTGATTTTTGTTTCTAATTTCAATTTTTTAAATTTCTATGTTGTTCCTACAATTTTATAATACACATGCAAATATTTCATTTGTGATATCTGCAATTTATTTTATTTTATTTGAAGGCCCATTAATTTTATTCAGCTAATTTTTGGTCATTTTATACTTTTTTTGTGTTGAATAATTATATCACCTTTTTTTTTTTCTTTATACATAAAAAAAATCCCTTAAAATAAGTGTACTTATTAAACTTTACCCAATTACAACATTTATTATCATGCCAGAATATGATATTGTTTTTAGGATGACGTGTTTGGTGTCAACAAAAATCCGTAGGCGAAAAATTGAAATTTTATTATCTGCACGAGCATCTCAAAAAACAGCTTTTAATAACGCTTTACCATCGCATTTACAAAAACTCTGATTAAAAAAGAAATAAGTTAATGACTACAGCTATAAAAACCTAGAAAAATGTCATTTTGAGCACGTAATTATGTGAAATGAAGTAAATAGTAAATGAGATACTTTTATAAACAATAAATGCGGGACAAAAATTTTTATGATCGTTGGCAATACTTTAAGTGAGCTGGCAATTTTTTAAAATCGCCAACTCAAAGCGCTCTTGCTTCTTGTCTTCTGGAGGAAGATATCTTCCAACTATGTGGTATTCTCTACGGATCAATTGATTGTATCATTTGATAATATGATAAAAAAAATTTAAAATATTCAAGCATTTTATCTGCAAAATTGCTCCGTGTATTCTTCCCCTATGAACAAAATTCAAAATTGCTTTAGTAGCTCTAAAGCAATGCATTAATTCTACTATTAATTCAATGATTTCTTTAAAAAAATCAATTAAAAAGTAAACCTAACATACCACTAGTGCAATATTTTGTGTATCTATTTAACGTATTTTAATTGTACCATTCACAAAATTAATCTGTAAATGTTCAATGTTGTTAAAAATAAAATTATAACAACATTGAAACTACATAGTATAATTTTACTTTTATAAGCTAAAGAACATTTAAAGTAGAAATTTTTAAACAAATGACATTTCTGAAATTCTATCATTTTAGGCATTATCTTAATAATATATTTCCTTTTATGAAACTTAAAAAAGTTAGTTTAAACAAAAAAAAATTACTTACGATTTATAGATAAAAACTTCAATTTCTTTTTCTATTAGAACTGAACAAAAACAAACGCACAACTCAATATTAAAATTCTTTTCAAAATTTTTATCTATTTGAAATGCATTTAACAAAAAGAAATTACGTGAATAACGTCTCGTGTTTAGATATATGATATGCTGAATGTTGAGTACTTGAAGTATTTTTTGAGAATATAACACGCAAAAACAAATTGAAACTTGAAAAAATTAAAATTCACAAAAAAGGAATAAATGTTATAAAATTCATTTAAAGAAGATTACCAATATAAATCATATTTTATTTTAACTAATTTTAGCGCCTTACTTACATTAATATGTATTTAATTTGTTGAAATATAGTAAGTAAAATTGTTATTATTTAAAAACTTATTTTGTCATAATTTTAATAATACATGATTGTTTTACACATGAGGCAACTGAAGGTCACGGTACGAGCCCACGGTACAAAAGTATACTTGAGTATCGAGTATACTTGAGTGTTATCTGGCTTATGAAGCACAGTACTCCACCACCAGTGAGTCGAACAATTTTAAAGCGCCTAGCGTTATGGCGTGCGTTGATGCATTCGAGTGAGTTTGACGACTTTCTTTGGTTACTGTGTCGTGTCTGACGGCTTTGCTTGGTTGCTACGTCAAGTGAGTCTGACGGCTTTGTTTGGTTGCTACGTCAAGTGAGTCTGGCGGTTTTGTTTGGTTGCTACGTCAAGTGAGTCTGACGACTTTTACTGTGGGTAGGTGGTGCCACCACAGTTGCATGAAATCATGTCCGTGTCACCAATGTACAAGTAAAGGTCATGGTACAAATTTGGGACCGGTAGCCGAGTAACAAAGCCACAATACAAAAGTATACTTGAGTACCGTAAATGTTATCTGGCTTATAAAGCTAGCATTACACATATATGCTCAATTCACAAAATTAAGCAAGCGTTAACGATATTTTATTTTTTGAGAATCGGTCAAGGAATATAATCTCTACGTGATGTTGTTTAAGATACATGCTTATCACCTGTTTGTCTATACCATTATCTATCTATATCAATACAATTACAAAACAATAATTGGGTTTCTGAATATATATATATATGTATGTATATAACATTAATATTACTAGTTTGAAAAGGAAAAAGACGCTTATTTTTTATTTTCGTACTTTTACTAATCCACGTGAGACTCTAAATAAACGAGGTTAGGACACTTTTTTGATTTAACATTTCAGGATGGATGCGTCCGGAAAAAAAATGTTCCGGATTCTGATAAGCACCATCTTTCCGTAAAGACCTGAACGTTTTCTTCCGTTAAACCCGATGCACGTTAAATTTCGTAAAAGCGGATATAAAAAAGCATTTAAAAAATACCTTTTGCATAAAAAGGGAGACATTTTTACAATAAATAATAACAGATATTTTGTTTTCAGTATTAAAAAAAATAATTAAAATACTTCTTATTCATTTCAGCAAATCAAAATCTACTTTATTTTATTGTCATTGAAAGTATCTAATTTAATACTAAACTATTCATACAAATCCTTATCATAATTCTAACCATTACATTTCACCATTGGTACGAAAAGAGATTATGAAGAGTCAGTTCAAAGTGAACATGTATTTCTTTTTATGGTTTATTCAACACGAAAATATGATATACATAAAACAAAGCATAGACGAAGAGCTGTCTGAAACAGCACTTGCAGTAAACAGCGGCATTCAAACAACAAACTGATATTAAATAATCGTAACAAAATATACAGCGCTTAAAAAACTTCGAAAGACATCAATATTCTGAGAGAGACCTTGTTTGACTATCCAGCCGCTTGACTCTTTTCATTACTGATTACGCCGGCTTTCTGGCACAGAGGTAGCGCGTCTTCCTCGTGATCTGGGTATCCCGGTTAGAGCATGGTTATTTTTCTGTGTGCTATCTGTGAGTTGTGTGAATGTGCCCTCCCCCCTGTGAAAAGGGACTGTGCACGTGTGTGTGTGTGTGTGTGTGTGAAAACATCCTCATATGAGCTAGCAGTCTGATTTCTGCCCTCGAGTACTCCGGAGTTATACCCTCAGAAGCTACTGCACTCCTTTTTCCCGTTTTAAAGCGACTAAGTGTCGTCATCATCTACTATTTTGCCGGCGTCCTGGCATAGGGGTAGCACGTCTTCCCCATGATCTGGGCGTCCTGGGTTCAAGTCCCAGTTCGGGCGCGGTTGTTCTTCTGTGTTCTATCTGTAAAGTGTGTGAATGCGCCCTCCTGTAAAAAGGGATTGTGCAAACGAATGTGATGAGTGAGTAGCAAAAGTCCTACTCTTATCCCTAGTTAGCGCTACTACAAAACAAGAGACGCTGATTAGGCTTAAATAGCTGACTACCTCAGTGAGCTTCTCCATGGAAAGTATCATAAGAAACAGCAACAACATCACTACTTACTCTCCCTTTTTATAATCCTCACGACAAGGCAAAAAATCTTCTAGATCAAATGCTGGTACTTGAATTCTAATCAATTAAAGTAGCCAAAATTCTAGTAGTTTTTGGCAGTCTCATTCTTATTACCCAAGTTAATTGCTAAGGACAAGAGTCATTGGAGCGGCAACAATTACTATATATGCAAACTTATCTTCTTAACTAGTGGACTTACTCCTTATGGAAACAATAATATAAATCCGTTTATTAAGTTATCGTAAGTCTTGAACTGAATATTTACCAGTTATCAATTTCGGGAGATTTTATGTGATAAATTGTATTTGAAACCATTCAGTATGCAGTTATTGTAAAAAATGAAGCAGGTTTGAATAAGCATTTACTTATTTTCATTGATGTACGAGTATTTTAATCGTAATACCCGTAAGAAAATTTAAGTAATGATTTTAAATTATTTAAGTACTCCGTAATTGCCCTGTAAAATTACGTATAATGCCATTCTTCCTTCACCAAATTTCCGAAATTATGAATTCAATTAACTTGAAATTTCAAAGTAAACTAGTTACCTTATTTTTGTTACTAAAAATAGTTTAAATATACCTATCAATCTGGACAAATGGATTTTTCGATAAAAGATTGCAATAATGGAAACTAAAAAAATTAATTTGACAAGAATGAATTAGTTTGATCTACCAATACATTAAAATCAATTTTTGAATGATGATTAAACAGTTCACGTGTTTTCTGAATTTGAAACGTAATGATAAATATTATTGCAATTATTTCACCATTAAATTTTTACTAAACAATTTTGGTTTAATTGTTTAATCATTCCCTCATTATCATGCGAGAACATAATATTGTTTTAGGAATGAGGTTTTGCGGCTTCAACAAAAAACCGTAGGCGAAAAATAAAAATTTTATTATCTGCACGAACATCTCAAAAATCAGCTTTTAATAACGCGTTGTCATTGCATTTACAAAAGCTCTGATTTTAAAAAAATAAGTTAAGGACTACAGCCAATAAAACTTAGAAAAATGCAATTTTGAGCACGTGATTACATGAAATGAAATGAATAGGAAATGTGATGTTTTTTTTAAACAATACATGCGGGACAAAGTTTTTTTTTATTGTTTGCAATACTAAAGTGACTGATTCGATGAAACCATTAAAATGAATTAAAATATAATTCAACTTACATGAGCACGTGGTGCTTGAACGTCCAGGAAATGATGTTCTGACACGATATATTGAAATATGCACATCAGATTTCATTTTAATCTTTTATTATTTCTTTAATTTTTTAAAACAAATACTCAAAAAGCATTCAGAATGAAATTTTAACTCTCATATTTATATATATAAAAAAAGGAATTTTAAAATACAGTTTTATATGCGTATATATCAATGTATATTTTCATACATCAGTTTTTTGCGTATATGAAATTATTAGATGAGAATAAAAAATTAAATCTAATAAATTAGAAAGATGAAACTATTCATACTATTGTAGAGAGGATAACTCTTATACTAAAAATTCAATTATAATAAATCCTTTTCAAATCCTTCTGATAGCATTTGTCAAAATACTATAATTTTTTTTCACAGATTCAATTTTTTTTTCTCCTTTGCTATAAAATGACAAAAAGTGATTAAAAAAATCACATCATTTTTAGTTTTTGACTGTCGAAATCCTCCCTTTGCCGTTTCCTGGTTTACAATTTCCGCAGTGTCTCATTTTCCGTAGTTGCACGGCTTGTGCAATTGCCATAAATAACTCAGAATATTTCCACTAAATAACAAGTGTGTTGAAGTGATTTGATAGAAACATTTATTGTTGCTATTGTTAATATGACGAGACGTAGCAAGAACGTTGGAGCTGGACGTGTCTATTCGTACAATGAGAAGCAAAATGATTCCAAAATCAATGGTTATGGAACGACTGAAAACAGAATCGGTAAAGATTCGATTAAAGACTTCGATTGTTGCTGTTTGACATTACAACCATGCCGTAACCCAGTGATCACACCCGACGGCTATCTGTATGATAAAGAAGCCATATTAGAATACATGATTAATCAGAAGACGAAGATAGCTAAGCAGATGAAAGAGTACGAAAAACAGAAGAAGAGGCGCGAAAAAGAAATGGCGGAATTGGCAAAATCCGAAGAAAGATCTCGAAAAGACAAATTTATGAAAATGGAAAGTAACATCTTGTCAAGCAGAATCGCCTCAGTGTCTTCGATGTCTCTATCAACCTCTAACGTGTCGAATACAGTCAACGGACAGGAAAAAAGGATGCCTAGTTTCTGGATACCAAGTTCAACTCCGAGTGCTGAGAAGACAAAAATAGCAAAACCGGAAAAGACTGTTCTGTGCCCAATGAGTGGCAAACCACTCAAAATAAAAGATCTCGTTCCAGTTAAATTTACTGAAGTAAAAACTCCCCACGAAAACAAGTCCCCTATATCCAGGAATGTTCGATACATGTGTGCCGTGACTCATGATGTACTTGGCAATTCCACACCTGTTGCTGTTTTGCGCACCTCTGGCAATGTGATGACCATGGAATGTGTCACGAAACTGATTAAAAAAGATATGATTGATCCAACAAATGGAATGAAGCTGGTCGATGTCGACATAATCCAGCTCCAAAGAGGAGGAACTGGTTTTGCTAGCACTAATGATAAATTGAATGTGAAATTTAAGACACCTGTTATGATGTCATAAAAAGTCGGACTTTCTTTGTTGAAGATGTTTGTTTTCCATGGAAAATATTTATATGGATTTAATCTGCAGCGAAAAGTTAATCTGTACTAATTTTTTTTCTTGATAAACTGTCCTTTTTAAAATAACGATTAAACCAGTGGTGTAATTATAGAGTAAAGGGATTGGCAAAATAACTGGGACCCAAGGTAACAGGCCCTGATGTTGCAATTACACAGGAATATAAATCGCCGTTAGAGTTCTGGAAGACTGAAAATTTGACCTCCTTCTTATCAAGTATTTTCTAGAACTCTCATAAAATATTGCTGGAGGCCCATGTTGTGTTACTGTGACATTGGAATTGAGCAATTTTCTGTGTTGTTGTAACATCTCGAATTTTTTTGGAGTTTCTTTGTTCCTACGCTTCCCTGTAGGGCATGTTTTTCATTTCTCTGTTGAGTAAAACGCTATGATTAATATAATTGGAGAATAAAATTAAATATCAAAACACTTTTTGTAGAAAAATCGGTAGAAAATCATTTTAAGATTAAATAGATATAGTAAAAGGTCTTAAATAAATATGTAAGATTATATATAAGATTACTTTCAATTTCTTGACAATAGCTCAGAAATAAATTAAAATGAAATAATAAAGATTTTTTTTAAATGATTACAATTTCATTTCAAAACCTGGTAAACGATTGGCATATTCTAGTACATACCTAATATCAAAGTATGCATTTACACATTTATTTGTTAGAAAAGCGGGGAAAATACCTTGGAATGCAATCGGTTTAGCCACAAAAATGAAAATGTAACTGTCCTCGAATTCAAAGTTTGGCCGTTATCTGATTATACATATATAGTATTTAGATGTGCAATTTATAATAATACTAGCCGCCTTTGACAACCTGCTTAATTTGCCCATAATAATGAATACTGAATTTACAACTACATTGAAACTCACTTAATAAAAATGAAAATTATTGAATTAATGAGAATTCATATTTGTGTAAAATGAATTACTTGTTTCTATTAATGTTTTATAAAACCCAATTTAATATTAAATACATTGAATCAAATATTTATTTACTAAAAAATAAAACGGCAACACAAATTAACAAGTAAGAAAAAGTGCAAAACATTTAAATCCTCTTATACTTTGGATAACTGAATGATAGGGTGTTTTGAAAAACAAAATAAAATAACCCGAAAATGCATTTAAATTGCCAAAAGTACGATAAAGTAAAATATATATCGAAAAAAAAGTCAAACACCAAATTTTTTCCAATTTAAATGTTATTTTAATTTTAAATGATTAAAATTTAATTTTGTATTAATTATAAAATTATATGTTTAAATTAATTTTATTTTTTCAAATTAAAAAATATATTTTTAATTAATTATAAAATTTTTAATTAATTAGTTAATTTTTTAATTATAAAATTTAAGTTAATTAATTATAATTTTATTAAAATATTTTTGCAGTTATTTTCCAAATTATAAAAATTATTAAAATTTTTGTGCAGAGCAAATTTTTTTCTTAAATGTTAGTCAAAAAACCACCAAATAAACCGAAATTATAATTAAATTAAATTAAATTATAATTTTAAAAAACCGAATAACAATGTCAATAAGGTGCTAACCCTGTTTTTCTCGGCTTGCCTGTTAATCAGAATGACAGAGTCACCATAAAATTAAAACAGGCAATGTAGAGAGCATATTACGGCAAGGTTAATTCACCCATCCATACTACATCATTAAGCATTACACCATTATTGAGCCCACCAGGAAAGTGAGAACCAACCACCAAGCAAGAAATTTCTCATCGCCATACTCGAGAAATTCCTGGAGGACGAGGGGGAGGGGGCTAATTATAATCAATGCGTAATTAAAACTATGAAACCCAAGTTAAAATCTGAGTTAGATAAAAAAATAAATGAAATGCGAACACTCTTTATTACATTGCAACAAAATGCATAATTTAAAAATTTGAAGGAAAAAAAATGCATTAAGATAGTTTTTTAGATAAAACTTTTCGAATAATACAAAAAAAAAATATTCCTATTCCATAAGTTTGAAAAGAAAAAAAATATTTTAAAAAATATATAATATTTAATTACTCGGAAGAAAAGAATATGTTCTCAGTTAACGAATCAAATAAAGCAATAGCTATAACAATGAAAAAAATGCCTGCCTGAATTCCCCCAGAGTTTTATAAAAAATTAAATCAATTTGTGTTTCATTAAAACAAAGAAAAATATTAAAGTATATATATAATTCTTAAAAACAGGAAGAAGGGAATGGCAATTAAATTGATACTATTAAAATGATAATTTTCTAAATTTTAAAATGATGTAAAAATATTGTTTTCGTGAGGCGATAATTTCGAAATTTATGAGGAGAAAAATCAAAATCTAGTTTACCTCTTAATTAATTTAACTTTTAATTAGAACTTCAAAAAAATATTCCAAGAATGCACATTCCTACCTTTCGAATTATATTTATGCCAAATGTGATAGTTCTAAATCTATAATCTATTCCATTGCATGCTAGAGAACACGCAGATCTATACACAACCGTTTTTATTATTAGTAACCTTTTTTGCACTTTAAAATATAATCTTTATCTCTGTATTAAAATTTTTGTTTATAATTTTGCAGTCGATAATAAAATTTGGTTCTAAAAAATTAAATTAAATTTCTTTACAATTTTCAACATTAACATAACAAGGTTAAACCTCAGGCCTCAGGATAAATATTTTTTTTTCTTCCCTACTTAGAATTTACTGATGCATATTATTTCCAAGATATTTATGCTAGCATATAAATGTTTCTTGGATTATTTTAAAGTTTTTTTTATAATTATAATGCAACTGACAGTCTAAGATTATAACATATACATTGCAACCTCAGACTATTGAAAGTCAATCAATATTCAAAATTTAAGTATATATAGGCTATACAATTAAAAATATTTTCTTGTTCCATAGAGTTAAACAAAACTTCTTTGGGAGCATTTTATATATAAGGATGGAAAATCAGGAAATAAATAAGTGGATTGTTGCTTTTATGGAGGATAAAAATAACTAAATATGGTCTAGTTGAACACAGTTCTGATGACGGCACATACCTCCTGCAGACAAGATTGCTAGTATGAGGAGACCAATTCCATCGTTTTAGATTTTTCTATTTGTGGATGCAATAATAATAATAATAATAAGTGCACTTAGATAGAAAATGATTTTTTAAATGTTATTTTATTATTCAGTTTTAAATTCTGGATAAAATATGACAACCAGAATTCTGTAAGCAAACACAATTCAAAAATGCCAAAAACTACATGGATGAAATTTAAGGATTAGAATTTATCAACAGAAATATATGTATATTCATCAGATGGAAAGCAAATTATTTTTTAAAAAACAAAATTAATTTGCTTTTCAGAACAATTGTGGAAAGTATCATTGCCAATTCCACTAAAAATTCTAAGCAAAATTAGAAGGAAAAAAAATTCCATGCCAACTAAGTTCATACCACCAAATTTCAAAATAGTTTAACATTATTTTTCATAACATTATGAAATGGTCAAGAATTTTTAAAAAATTTGGAAACAATGATTATTTTAAATATGTTAGCAACAGATTTAATAATGTAGATCCTAAAATGGAATATCAACAGATGAATTCACTTGCTTTTAGCAGAATAAATAAAATAGATATTTAATAAATAAATAGTCATTTTTCAACTATTTTCTTGAAATATTGAGATCATGTTTTTTTTTTTTTTTCCTATAAGATTAAGTGAATTAAATTCTGTAAACAAGAAGAAAAAAATATGAATTAGAGTTTGTTTTTGAAAGAAGTTATTCAACATATTAACGTGGCTATTTAACTTCTCAATAAATAACAAGTGTTTAAAATAATTAAAAGATTCTGCTCACTTATTAATTTTTCTTAGGTTAAATTCTTCTAAAAGATAACGATTGAAATTTTTATTCTTTGGAAATATTTTATCTGTAAACAGAGATTTTATTCAAGAATTTTATAAATGAATTTACAAAATTCAAAATCAAATATATGTGGTTTTACTTAGAAATTGCATATCTTCAGAAATATCAAATAAAAGTCAACTGATAATTATTTTAATAACAACAGTGCTTGTAACATTTGTCGTGCTGACGAGATGAAATAGAACATTGAATGCACAGATTAGGCATTTTGTTGATTATGCGATTTATTCTAGGTGATAATTATAAATTTATCTTTCTGTTAGATCTGATGGTATAGTCTTCAAACATAAGACTCAGATGTCATGTAATTATTTGCATTGGCTTTTTTCTGTTATATCATTTAGAAAATTAATAGAAATGTTCTCACGATTTTTTTACTTATCATCCATTCCTCTATACCAACAGGAAAGACAGTGAATATTTCCTAGATGTGCTATTATAAAATATAAATTGTTAAGAAGTTAATTAAAAATTTTATAAATGTGTAAAAATGGTGTAATTGGATTTTTTCCTTGATGACATTTATTCCCTTCTTCAAAAAATAATTCTGCTTTTCTGTTCACCTTTTTTATTTTGGACATGTCTTGAAAAAAGTAAAGCCCTATTTGCTTAACAGATTCTTTCATAAATGCATTTTCTGACTTTTGCAGATATTACCATCGAAGTAACTTTTCTTTTTTTGAAGGTCAAATGAATAACATAGCTGTTGACTGAAAAACCTTATATTTGTTTTCAATAAACAACAAAAAAGAAGACATAGGGAAAACTTATGTTAATGGTTGATCCTATTTTTAAAATACAAATAACAGATTCACAAACTTCTATTAATGCTCTGAATTCCAAATGAGGACCAAACATTTGTTGAAAAGAGCAACAAGAATAGCTAAATTCATGTTTTTGTAGTGTCTCTTAGTTTAGGAATATATATAACACGAAATTGCTCACTACTAGTGCATGTGTCTCGCATGTGTAGACTCACTGAAAGGTACATCAAAAATTATAATGAATCTGTTAACTTTATAGTATAATAAACTATACATATTAAGTTTTATCAACAAGTTGGATCGAAACTTTGATTCACATTTATATATATAATCACAAGACCATATACCAAAATTCATTGATCTAAACTGTTATCTTTTTAGTTGACATATACATAAGATTACAGAAGATCAACACATTCAAGAATTTGATGCAGAATTCCAAAAGCATCAGTAATTAGGATTCTAAATTCTATCTACCAGCTATGTGATTTTATACACATATGTATATAAAAGACAGACATATGTGCATATATATATATGACATATGTATATATATATATATATATATATATATATAAGACAGACAGAAATCAACAAAAATTTGATGCTTATTTAAGTTTGAGTTTATAGATTATGTATCAAATTTGTTCATTTAACCTGCTCTAAATTTATCTTTTGTGTTCACAAACAAACCAACATTATAAATGAAGGGGGAAAAAACTTAGCTTTTATATAAGTTAAAATAAAGACATTCATAAAATTTTGTACCCTAACATTTTAAAAAGAACAATATTTTCTCTTTGTATATGATATTACTATTGCATAAAAGTATGAATTGCATCAGCATCAAATGTTTTTTGATTCACTAAAAAGAAAATTGTATTTCAAGGTTTGATGAATTTATTAAAGATGAGCAATGCATTTCCACACAGAAAAAAATAAAATGTGGCAAATATAATAAAAGAATATAAAGTTACATCACTAATTCTCTGTGCTGATTAGTAATTATAAAGAAAGCACTTACACTCCAGCATAGCATATAATGGAGTTACAAGACTTAATTTTGAATCTACCATTAAGTACATATAAATATTAGAAATTCTTTTTCAACTTTTCTGGCATAAGACACTTATCATTCAAGATAATATCAACCTTTTGAAAAAAATTAAATAAAAAATGACAAATAAAGGGAAGGAAATAAAAAAAAAAAGGATTGCTGATTGCAATTTCAGCCTCAAACCTGAATACCAAGAACATCAACATGCAACCATATATATTAAAGATATAGAGCAAATAAATTTTTTAGTTATAAAATGAAATCATCATGTTTGGAATACATGTGGTATTTCCATACTTTTAAAAATAAAATATATTATCTTCAAATAAAAAAAATAAGGCAAATCATTAAAATCATTTTTTATTTGGTAATATTTAATGCATTTAAATGAAAGCTCAAATGATACAATAAACTTAAATACAGAGGTTATTCTCTGCAAAAATAGCTAAAAAAACATTATAAAAAGCATAAAAACACTCTAAACACAAGAATTAAACACACATTAAGAACAAATAACTCACTATAATATTTTAAACTTTTTTACAAGTTCTGTGCAAATGACAAACTATAAAATAGTGGTGACAGATAAATACACACCTTATAGTAAAACAACTGCTTCATAGGACAAAACAGAGCTTTTGATACTTTTATGATGATATTTTTAAAATTAATGTGTGAAGTTTTCAAAACATTTTAGTTATAACATTTTAATTAATAAAAATCATCAAAGAAATTTTTCAAAGTAAATTTTTATCATAAGAATTTTCACAGCATAAAATTCAAAACTGTTCATGTTTCAATTACTGGAAGAGAAGACAGAAAGAATCAGATTACTTTATGTTGATTATAATAAAACCAAAATATATATTAATACATAATTTTTTTTATGTTTTTAATTTCCACTTTGGGGGAATTCCCCTTTTCCACTGAAAAGGGGAATTGGCAGAAAAATTGAATACACCTTTCATTTGAACCAAAGACAGTAATTTAAATATCTTTGATAAAAATTAATTAATATATGTGCATTTCATGAATAACTACATAAAACACTATAACAAAGATTTGTACTTTATTATTTAGATGGATTTAATTTCTATTAAACGGCCAGCCCATGATGCTTTTAATGATGATGATTTTCACAAATTAATATAATCACATCTTATAGGAAGACTTTCATAAAAAAAAATTAATAAAATAATGATTTTCCTCAATGGTAAAATCATTTAAAAAATAAATGTAATAGACATCACAGAATTTTAAATTAATATATAAGGGAATGTGGAGAACCTATCATTCAACCTGAATGTTATAGGTATGTGACCTAAAACATAATGCACTTGTAGATATTGAATGAATGGGCAAAGGAAAAAGAAACCTAACAAAACAAGGGGGAGATATTTTAGTGGGGAAAACTTGCAGCTATTACAAAGCAAAAGTCATAAGTTAGAATTCATGCGAAGATTCTGATTGAATTTCTTCTACAAATTTCAATTTATAAAAAGAAATTTTAGCTATTTTTAAGATCTGAAGTTTAGATAAAAAAATTTTGGCACCAAGAATTTAACTCAATTTTGCATATATTAGATGCCTAAAATTTATGTTGCTCTTTTATACATATTTCAAAATACATTAATGCGAAACACGCATGATAAATATCTATTATCCAAATTATTGGTGCAAATTAATATAATTTAAAATTACATAAGTGTGAAGCAAAAACCATTAAATATAAATACATTAATTAATGTCGTTTGGCTAATTAATTAACTAATACAATAACACAAACAATACAAACTTCTACAAAAATAATCAAGATGAAATATTTTGAATGTAAGAATTTTTAAGAATGCTGTATATTAATATATAAAAAGTGTGACATCTTAATATTGATAATATAAGTTGTTGTGAATAAGCTTTTAAAGCATGTCAATGAAAAATTTTCAGAAACTTCAAAAGATTTCTTGCATGCAATAACTGGAAAGGTATTTTGAAAATAAGTACATAATTCTGAATTTAACATGGTCTTTATTAGTTTAAAAAAATTTAAATTGTGTAACAAATATTTATTAATATTGTAAGAAATATTGTGGAAAAGCAGTGATGAATTACCGCATTCATATATAGGAAATTTAAATATTATATTTTTAAATAGCTTTTCAAAGTTTAAATCAAAATTATGAATATAGAAAATAATGAAATGTAAATATAATGAAAGAAATACACATAGTTAACTTCACATATTATAAATTTGATACAAAGGAAAAGAAGTATTGAAAGCCAACCAAATCTACACTTTTAATACTCTTTTTACATTTTTTTTACAAAAATGCTGCCTCTTAGGGCGAGATCCTCACTATGAACTAACATCACCACATGCTGTAGTCTACATCATCATTATCAAAAGCCACAAAGAAACCAAGTATAGTAAGAAAGACAACAACATTGCCAGAAAGAACCAAACCACAAGCACCCCATGTAATCTGTAAAAAAAAATTTTAAAAATACGGTTAGAAATGTATAAAATTTTGAATACAACATAATCAAAATAAAATCTGGAAATATTAATTAAAAAAATTTTTTGGATAACTTTTTATTTATTAATGAATTGCTTACTTCCAAATAAACTCTTATGCGTCATCCACCAAAATTGTATTTATTTTTATAAAAAAGGGATAAACTATTTGTATTTTTTAAAAATAAATACCAATTCATAGATGGATTAGAATTTTAATTTGCTATAAAGCAATGCAATTAATCAAACAATAAATCTTAAGAATGCTCCATACTTTTTCTTTCATTAAGAAGCTTTATTCATATGACCTAAACCAAAATGGTTATATCTTATTCAACACCCACATATATATTCAAAGCAATTAGATTTTTCTAATCCATAACACCATTGTAAGTTCTAGGAAAATTAATTACAGTGTTAAAACAATATCGTAATCTAGATAACCAATAAAAGTAGACAAAATTTTTCATTCTACTGTATAATAAAGGGAATAAATAAACTGTTAATATTAAACTATCTAATTATATTTTATAATATATAAAAATGTTTGTCAAATAAGATTTCCTTGAAGAACATGTTATGACTAAACTCATAATTACAAATCTCTTAGCAAAGCAATACATTATTCTAAAAATTAATTCCTACTTTTTAAACTTTAATTTTTTTAAAAACCTAATAAAAAACCAAATGCAGAAAAAATTTATTTGTAAAGTGATTTCTCATTCTTGATTTTTCATTTCAAAACATCCAATTTATATTCATTTAAACATTTTCTTGGAAGTATATTACATTCCATTATAGTATTCTGAAGCTTACCAACATTTATTGATGAGTACTAATTATGAGAATTATCAATAAAATTTTAAAGGCCTTTCTCTGAGATTTTGCTGATACAACTGTATAAAAAATTCTGCATGTCAATAAAAAAAATATACACAAATACAAAAATAGCTATACTTATTTTTCTATGCAAGAAAAGAAACTCTACTCACATTCAAAAGAGAACTTTAAAAAAAGTGTTAAATACTTAAATTTTTAAATATCTTACCACAGGTGTTGCTGTCGGTGCTTCAGCAAGTATTATAGGGAGACCAAATGCTGAAATTATAATCCCAGTTGTGAAAAATAAAGCGAGCTCATGACATGCATTGCTAGTTGCCATATCATCTCTGTACCTCCGGGATATTAATGTTGGAATAGGTGAAAGCAAGTAAAATATTATAACAAAGAAAGGGTACCAGTTACTGAAAAAGTAAAGATATAATACCATTAAAAGAATTTATATAATTATATACTTAAATCACAATCACATTACAACCAAAGTTGAACATGTTTGTTTTTTCAGTAACTGCAGCATAAATAACAATTAAAAACACATGAAAAAAATGTTATTAAAATATTTAACAAATCTCCCATTTTAATTAAATAGCAATGAGAAATTATATTTTGATGATAAAAGCAATTCTGAGCAAAGTAAAATTTTACAATCAAAATCTATGTGCAATATAATATATTTAAGTATAATTAATGATAATGTTCTTTATAATTTAAAATAAACTGAATGGGTGGAACAAAAGTAAAAAAATTATAATATGAAGCTGATTTCTGGCGAGGAATGATTACATTAAGACTGCATTACAAAAATAGTAATATGAGAAACAATTTTACAAACACTGCAATGTAATTCAATAAACAACTATCAAGGGGTGGGATTTAAAACAATTCAGTTCAATAAACAACAAAAAACTCTAGCCAAAAATTTTTAAAAAAAGTATAAGGCAATTATAAATTTTTTATTAATTATGTCCCAATATAAAAATGATATAAACTGAAAATTTACTTGTATTGTGGTAAAGCACATCCTAAAACAAGGAGTGTCATCCCAACAGAACCAGAAAATGCCAAAGCAACCAAACTGTAAATATCAAACATAAAAACCAAGTTATAAATAAAATTATAACATTATTACACACAGAGATAATAACATATGAAGAAATGAATGTATATTTCCTCTATTTTAAAATATTGTCTTAACAAATATCCTTCACAAATTAGTACAGACTAGGAGTGCTTCCCATCTAATTCGAATCATACTGCATCAACAGTACAGAGTTAATGATGTTAAATAAATTTATAAACTCTTAGATGCACTATAGTAATCATGCACCAAGTTCTTTGCCAAAATTCCGAAGAAAAAAATTTAAAAAGAAAAAAATGACCCCAATTATTTCAAAATATGTTATTCGGTAGGGGGGGGGGACACATTCACCAATTCCATGGAAATTCTTCCTATAGTCACAACCATTTTACAATTTCCATAGATTTCTCCTCTTGATATGAATGTTTATGAAGAGATTAGTTGAAGACTATCTAAGTTCTTCCATTGCAAAACAAAAATTCTTCAGAAAATGATAACAAAACTCTGAAAATCCCCTGAAGCTGTAAATAGACTGATTTCACAAGTACGTTCAAGATTTTTTCAAAGTAACAGAATTGATATGGCATGAAGCATAGTTGACTAATTAGAATATTTGTCCTTCTAGTGTAAATATAATTAAAGTAATGCTCTTTTGTTGTGATAGGATGTAGTTAACCAAAGCTGATTGACATGAATTTCATAAGCTGTTTAGCTATGATAGTTCAAATACTTATTTTCATTTCTGTTTTAATACATTAAAGGGTTACAACTGTCACATAGTTTGAATGTTTGCACTATACCAATAGCAGCATTATCCACTCTTATGATTCAACATCTGATTCTTACAACAACATGTAGGATTGGTTAAAGTGAAGATTAGTGTGCCCGAGTTTTGCCAATATGGCAACCTAACAGAACGCTCTTCTAGCAAACCTAATGCTGCTTTGTTTATTACTTTTAGCAATAGTTGAGTTGAATTTAAACTACAACTATTTTATGAAAAATATTAAATAAAAAATAATCATAAATATCGATTAAAGATTTTAATTTAGTTCTTTATTGTAATTAAGATTTTTTTTTACAACTATTAAGACATTGCATTTTATTTTTAATGTGAACACAAACAAAAAATCTTTATTTTTTTCAATTTTTAATAGTCAATGTGCTTTAAAAAAAAGTGTCAGAATTCGTATTTTATGAAACCATCTGCATTCTAACTTTAAAAGTCAGATGCAATGGAATTCTTCTTAGTTCTAATCATTCTTTTTTTTTGCTCTAATTATTGGTTTCCTTAATCATTTGTTATGTCAACAGCAAATTATTTAATTTCCTATAACATTATAGGAAATTATATATTAAATTATATATATTATAAAAATTAATTATATATTATTATGTATGTTAATTATATTTATTAATTTTCTATGATAATTTTTTATATAAAGAATGGATGTCGGATAAATTGAATGGAAGGCAATATTTCCAACTTGAAGAATGGATGAAGAATGAGGGGAATATACTTTTTTTTTTTTGCGATTTGAGGAAGATAGGGAAGTACGCTTTTTTTAAATTATCTACTGTTGTTACTGTTATCCATACATTCCTTATGTTAAATGTGCTAGTGAAGTTATTATTTTCCCACTTCCACTACCAGTGAAGCCGTAGGATACTTTTAAGTTATAAAAATCTGCCTAGGACCTTCTACACATGCTCTAATTTTTGCTCTGCATTCAACAGAACATTACAAGCAGTTTGAAAAAAAAAAGGAATACTTATCAGTAAAAAAATCATAATTATATTGTGGAAAATGGTAACAGTAACTATTCCACATAAATGTTTGTTTTCCTCATCTGCCATCATTATTGGCAACTTGCCACCCTTGCTGCAGAAAAGGGCATACTAAACTTCACTTTTACCATAGCAATAATCAGACAACAAGCAGATATGCAAATAAATTAATAAATTATAAGAATTTATCCTTCCAACAAATGTGGAGAAATATGAAAAACTGTTTTGTTCATTTTTATCAACATGCGGTGGTAGTAAATATACATCTTTTCTTTCATATAATTACATTCTAATAAATAGCAAGGAAATTATTTCCTACAAACAATCGTATAAATAAATAAAACTTATTCAGGTTACATATCATCAATATTTATTTTCTTTTTTAATATATCCATGAAATTTTCATTCTTCTTAAAACAAGACTGAGAATACTTCCAATTTATGGAATAATCCCTAATTTTCAATAAAAGGCACAATTTACAACATGATTAGAGTGAATTGGTAATAATTCTATTATAAAATTTAAATTCAGATTAAAATTTTATACTATAAATTAAAATGTACAATATAAAGAAAAGATCAAAATATACTGGGTATTAGAAAAATGCTAACATTAATACATATTTTTAACAGTAAATTTACTATAGTCATAAAATGTCAAAACAGAAGAAAAAAATACTTACGCTAAATTGTTTATATCCAAAAAAGCAGTAGTAGATGACATGAACAAATTTGAAAGAGAAAAGAAAAGAATTTCACTTAAAATAGTACATCATAATATTTACATTGAATAATATTATTTCTGCATTCACAAATGTATTATAAAGATATTATAATTATACATGACATTTCAATTCATAATTATATACATTTTAGAGAATATATTAAATATCAAGTAAATGTAAAAAAATATCTTTGATAACTTTTAATAAATCTAGGCTATTTTTTAAAAATAGCCAAAATTTATTTTTTTAAAAAATAAGACATTTATATGTTAATAAATACTGATATAAATAAAACTTATCTAAAATAAACTTTAACAAAGGATAAAAAATGTCAGGTAATAATACTTCCAAATAAAGTTTAAAAAAATTAAATCTTAGCATTGGAAAATGTCTAGTCAACAATAATAAAATCTAAGCTTGCAAATTAAAGAAATATACAAAAATTCTATGCAATGAGTTGCTTTTTAAATAAAATATGTGTGCTGCTGAAACACTGCATTCAGGAGGCACAATGCATTGCAAAATGAATGAGAATATTTTATATATTGCTGAAGATATTTATTTAAAATTAAAGAATTAGTTACTATTTACATTTTCAACAAATCTAGAAATATTTGAATAATAAAAAATCTTCATATCTTCAATTTTACCAACACATTCAGTGACAAAGATAAAAATTCAAGCTTTATCATAGCCTGAATTCATGAAGATCCATGAAATGCATCAAATGTAAATTGATCTATTTACTATCCTGCATAATAATTCATCTAATGTTGAGTTTTTTTTAAAAAAAATGTTTGCAGTTTTAGATTACACATATTTTAAAATGTGTGTAAATATTCACTTTTTTTTTTTTTTTTACTAAAATGCAAATGTAAAGTTATCCAAATAATTTTATTTTGGATAGCATTAATTTCTTCTTATTTATGTTCTGTCAAGCCACTGTATCATCTACTTTATTTCAAATTAGAATACCTTTTTTCTCATCTGAATCCCAGGATTTCTTACTCACCTACTGAATATTTCCTTGCCAATTTCTTATAGTACTAATGTCATTGAAAAGTTCAGTTTAAAAGCAATTAAACTATCTGTATATAGATATTCATAATTCTGATTATGCATAAAAACTAAATCAAAGTTTCAGAATCGTAAAAATTTATTCATAAAATTAGAGTAAAAATAAATGTTGCACCATAAAAAAAAAGAGAGAGAGACAGAAAGGGAAAAGCAGAAGCACATCAGTTTGTGGGAAGACAAAACTCTCATTTAATTATAAATCATAATAAATAAACTAATTTTGAAGGAGAAAATTGAAATACACTGATCTAAATATGTACCATTCTATAACTGACAATGATCTATACTAACAACAAAAAATGAAAGGAAGATTAGCAACAGGATTCAATCTTCAAGAATTACTGTTGTAAATCATTTTTTAATTGAGGCATTTTTATCAAAATCATACAAATGCTCTAGAATCTTTTCTTTTATGAAATACATTCAAATATGATAGTTAAATATCCTTCCATGTATTAATAGTCCATTAATATTTCAAAGTAATTTAGATTAACCTTTTTCCAATATGAAAAACAGGATGAATTTGGTAAAGTTTTCCAATATCAGACAAAGTAATAAATAGCATATATGAGATGATTTCTTAACACATTGCAAAACATAATGAAGAAATATCTTCAACCATTAAAATTACAGTAGATAGCACTATTCAAGAAATTCACAACTTCAAGAAATATTCAAATAAACAAAAATAGATAAACAAATATTAGAAAAAAACTTTAATTGTGTTAATATGATCTTAAAACTTTTAAAAAGGATAAAGTTACTTGTCATCCCCATCTTAAAGACTTGCTTTTGCACGATTCCTTTCCTTTCACATTGGGATCAACGTAACATTATAAAGAGGGGGAAAGTATAAGATGATAGCCTTTTACGCAATCATTAAATAAATATAAGATAAACGAAATTGTCATTTTTGATTGAGTTTTTTGTATACAAACTGATAAGGTAGAAATGACAGCGATTTGCTACATCTCTTTAATTGCTAAGCGAAAGGAATATAAACAATTAAATAATTTACAATGCAATTCGTTCATTGCAAAATCAAACAAACCTTTAATTCCTGCCATTATTT
This sequence comes from Argiope argentata, assembly GCA_026289955.1. Taxonomy (NCBI): domain Eukaryota; kingdom Metazoa; phylum Arthropoda; class Arachnida; order Araneae; family Araneidae; genus Argiope; species Argiope argentata. Next base: position 4,175,684 of record JAOUZG010031479.1, on the reverse strand, counting down.
TTATATAAATAAGTCAAAATAATTCTCGTTAAATAGTTCAATAATTCTCCATTTACGTCATTTATTTGACAAAAACATTCATTCCAAAACCAACTCCATAACTAATTTATTTAGATATGAGTCAAGTAGAGTTGAAAGTTCCTGATAATATTTTTTTTTTGTAGCATAAGGAGAATTGAATTTTAAAATTGCAATTATTCATTTTCATCTGCCTATATTAGTTATTAAATTAGTTTATTATAACTTTTGTTGAATGAATTTTTTTATTTATCATGCTGGATTTTTTTTAAATTATTGTTGCGTAATATAAAAAAAAATGGAAGCTCACATGACTTAATTCCAATACAAGGAGTCTCCAAAAAAAGATGTTATTTTTGATCGCATCGAATTAGTTCTTTAAAGTATATGATTACATTTGGAATGAATTTCATGAAACACGGCGAATGGTTGTAACATTAGAATTGTTGTCTGGCATAAATATTAAAAAACAACAACAATAAAATAAAAATATACTACAAAAATGCAAAAAAAAAAAATTAATTGGGGAAAAGTTTTAATATTTTTAATTAAAAGCTGTATAAAGCAAAATACCTGGATTATCAAATACCTAGATTATCAAAAGATTATCAAATTATTAGCTCAAAATCTTGCAGATAACTTTATATATTTCCTAGTTCTTTTACTTTAAAAAAATACTTTCTTTCAACTCAATCTTAAAATATTAGGGTTCAAGTGATTAAAAAAACCTAGAAATTCTAATATTTCTCATTATAAAGCATTAAAACAACTACCGAATATATTTTTTTAATGAGCAATTTGATTATTCTGGTCAGAAAATTTTATCAAAATTTAGAATTTGAGAAAACAACATTTAAAAATGTAATAGAATTAAAGCCTGTAACTTTTTAAATAATAAGCTTAGAAACAAAATTCAAATGGTTTTATGAAGAAGACTGTTTAGAATTCAAGAGAATTGAATTTTTTAAAATTATATTTTTACAAAAAATACGTTTTTAGCATATTTACTGACCGTAAAGACCATTGAAAGTCAAAAGCCTTATTATTATTATTTTGTATATAAAAAGAATGTATAGTTTCCCGGCATCCTGGCATGAAGGTAGCGCGTCTCCCTCACGATCCCGGGTTCTGGTTCCGATTAGAGCATGGTTGTTTTTCTGTGTACTATATTTTGCTATCTGTGAGGTATGTGAATGAGCCCCCCCCCCCCCTGCAAAAAGGGGCTGTGTAAGCGAATGTGATGAGTGTGTAGCAAAAGTCGTACTCTTGGCCCTAGTTGGCGCTATTTCAAAAACAAGAGACATTCATCCGGCTTAAAATCTCTGGCGGCTGTCAGCGCGCTTGATCATGGCAAGTGCCATTAGTAACAACAACAACAGAAATTTAATCAATCGATCCTTTTATCTCATTATTTTATAATGCTTTTATAACATTAAATATTCGCTCATAAGATCATTGTATATTTTAATAGAGTAAAGAAAGTTCAGCAAATGCAGATGCAAATAATTTCAATGTAGTTAACTGTATAAAAACAATGGAAGTTGTCTTCTCCGAACTCTCTCGCACACCTTCAAATTAAGGTCTTATTCAACTCCCTCCTGCATAAAATTATGAACCTTGGGTAAAACCGCGAATCCTTTCATGACATTGGCGAATAATAATTAAGAAATATAAACCTTTGGCGTGAGTTTAACATTTTTACTGTACCTTTCACGCGAATGAGAACGGCTCTCGGCTTTCAAAATTGACACGGAATTGCTATATGTAATCTCAAGATAACATCCAAATTTCACTGATTTAAGTAATCCCGTTTACAAGCTACTGAGTTTACATACATAACGAAGAAAAAATCGAAAGACCGTCAATCTTTTTACATCTACGGTTTCAAATTGTGTTTGTTTAGAAACTGTATTTTCAATGTCAAATCAAATTTTATCTGCCCAACTCTTAACGTCATGCAGCAATTGAGTTCCCTTGTGATTAAAGTAGTCAGAAATACAGACTTTCATGTGAGCGGATTTCGTTCAAAATTTAATAGAAATTTACAAAACTGGTCATTAGTCCATAAAACAAATTTCATCAATCTAACTCCAAAGGGAGTTCTGGAATGTGGAGATTCGTCAAAATCTCTAGTTCAAATTATATTTGACAATTACAACACTTTTTTTATACTTAGTAAAAGAGAAGGGGAAAAAATTGAAATGCTTAGATAAGGACTTAATCTCTTTTCCGCTGGAATACCGTGGGAATAATCGGAAATTCCGTTGACGATGAACTTAGATGCAGATGTTTCCTCAATAATTTCATGTGAGAACATAATGTTGTTTTGACTAGGAGGTTTTGATGTCCTCGAAGTTTACGGGCAAAAAATATTTTTACCTGCTTTTACCAGTATTGCATTATTAATTACTGCATATGCTTCTTTGCAAGCAGATGCAATTTTAAAAGATTGACCTGCTGTAACAGGCATTGCTTTATTATTATTTATGCTTCTTCGACAGCAGATGCGTTTTTAAATGGCTGAAGAAAAACTATGACATCATAGTTGTCATTTCGTCTCAAAATCAGCCGAGCTCCAAAATTTTGTTTACCAGCTAGAAATATTTTAAATGAAAGTCTAAAATGTGTGTGTGTGTGTGATATAGAGAGATAGAGAAGTCTTCGCAATTGGTTCAAACCGGTTTAAATTGGTTAAATTAATTAATTAAGATAAATAATGAGTTAAAAATGATCATTTTATAAATTCTCACATGATAATTTGAAATTTAAGATCGAAGATTTCATTTTTTAATTGTTTCAAGTTTCTTATAAAAAATTTTGGTAGCGGAAAAAAATAAGGTTTAATTCGTTTTCAGGAACTAGTTAATGTAAAGGAAGAAATTAAAATAGAAGTAATAAAAAAAATTCTTATTTTTGCATTGTAAAAGTTTAGCAGATCCTTATTGTTTTGAAAATGCCTTCAATAAATGTAAAACTGTTAAATTTTTACAAAATTTTTCCCGCGTTGGCTGAATTCGGAATCATTTGAAATAGTTTCCTATCGGTTTCTAAACGGAGGCGTACTTTCCTAAAGTGACGCCCAGAGCAAATACAAACATAAGCCTCTCCTTATTTTTTAGACTGCAATATTGTTACAAACCTGTAATGCTGCTTCCCTGCACAGTTAGTTCACTCATTGGAAAAACCATTTTACTACCAGTTCTGTTAGGTGCTGATCGAGTGCCGATGTCAGAGCTTGGCGACGAATTTAAGCGACGAATTTGGCAGCTAAATAAGTATTATTGGAAACTTCTAGAATTTTAACAGTTGATCCAATAGGAACCGAGATACGCTCGATTGGTTCAGAACCTTTTGTAATCGCCTCCCGGGACTGTAAAAATCCGACCGTTTCCAGCTGAACACTGAACGTTGTAGTGCTCCTGTAGATTGACTACGATTAGTGGTGGCGGGGTGGCCGGCTGTACACAAAAAGAATAAGTCGTAGTCGTGTAGAGAGTAGTAGAAAAGATAGTTATCAATGACGGAATAGTTGAATCAGGTCAGCGAAGAGCAAGCGTTGTATGGATCTCAAGCAATTTCTGAATTGAACTGTGTTCCAAGTCCTGGTGTTTATTATGAAATTATTGTCGATGCTGACAAGTTATACATACTGGAAATTTTCCAGTGGAAACAGTAATTTTTCTAATTATTCAGTGAATCGGCAAATGATATTTCGATTATGCGAGCGTATATTGTGTTATTTGCTTCGTCAAAAAAATATTCGCACCAAAAGTTCTTTACTTAGTCAGTCTGCCAGGGCAAAACGTAGAAACGAGATGTGAAAAGTGTGCAATGAAGTATATCGTTTGCGAATTTCATATTCACGTTCTTCAGAACCTCAAGCTGAAACTTCGACAGAAATCGAAAGACAATGTTTAAGTGCTAACTGACATGGCGCATTAGAATCAGAAAGCCAGCATGTGACAAGAATAGAAACAACTATTTTTAACGGAAAGCCAACTTGAGAAGATGTGCTCATTCCATGCATTGCCATTAATTCCCACCCGCATGCCTTTTGATTTCCAACGTCTGCAGTTCCCTATTCGGCTTGCATTCTCGATGATCATCAACAAGGCTCAAGGCTCAAAGTCAATCCCTTCCACTATGCGGATGAAACCTAGAAAATTCACGTTTTTCACATAGTCAGTTATGTGTTGATTGTTCATGAATCGGGCAGCCATGAAATTTATTTATTACTGCTGAAGACAGAAAAACAAAAAAATGTATATATTATCTACCCTAAAACACTTAAATAATAACATAAAAAATAGAATAAATATTGTTTAATATATCATTCAATTTCACTTAATGTATTCATGTCGACAAAATAAATATCATTATTTCATCATTCCAATATAGCTATTTCACCTGATATTTTGTTAATGCGATTTCATTATTTTTAATTTTTATCTTTAATTATTTTATTTGTGTTTTTTATTCTGCATATAGTTACCCAGGTAGCACAACTTGTAGCGTAATATTGTACAATATTGTGCGATGTTATATGACATAAAACAATATTCTACAATATTAAACAATATTGCGAATATTGATCAGTATTGTACAATATTTGTGTGCTGCTAGAGTATTCATATAGTAAATTTTAATTAATACTGAACATATATGACTCAGTATTCTCTAAACCATATCTATAACCAAATATATATTTGGAATGTGAGCGATGCGCATTTGAGCTTTTTTATTGTAAAGACTTCAACCAGAGTATTGATGTGGAACTGGTGAAAGCAAGCACCGCTTGTCTTTGTTAGCGGCACTTCCTAGATTTAAATCTATATTATGTGTTACCTTATATTGTGTGTGACCATCACCCATGTGTTGTTATGTGTGACATCACCCATGTGTGTGTGCGAAAAATAAATAAAAAGTAAAAATGGAAATCTGCTATGCATATTTCAATGTATCATGTCAGAATAAAATTTCTTGAACGGCCAGTCATTGAAAACGTTTTACTTAACCAAACAATCTGATAGACTTTTAAAAAGATTTTTATTAATGCTCGAAGAAAACATCACAACAAAAAGTGGCTGATTTTGCAAACGTATGGATTAATCAAACAATTTAAACTATTTTTTGAAAAGATTTTTATTCAAGTTTGAAGAAAACGTTCATAAAAATTTAAAAAGCTGAAAAAATTACCTCAACAAAAAGTGACAAATTGGAGTTTAAAGAGGTTTTCATTTCGAAATTGCAGCCAATATTTTTGAGTCTTCTAAGGCCTATTTTTTTTCCTATTTATTTCATTTCATATAATCATGTGCTCAAAATAACATTTTTCTAAGTTTTATTTACTGTGGTCATTAACTTATATTTTTTAATCAGAACTTTTGTGAATGCAATGGCGACGCGTTATTAAAAGCCGATTTTTCGAGATGCTCGTGCAAATAGTAAAATTTATTTTTCGCCGGCGGATTTTTGTTGACGCTAAAAACCTCATCCCAAAAACAACATCATGTTTGGACAAGATAATAAGAAAAGGCTAAAAATACATCTTTCCTTGGATTATACACTTACACACACACCCTGCTCCGTATTCCTAAAATTATTTCTTCTACGGTTCTAACGATAAGGGTACTAGCTAATTATATAATAAATTGTGGTCACTTTCTAAGCTTATTATTAAGGTAATGACCAATGGAAACATCTGTTTTGGCACTTACATATTAGACCGTCGATGTGCCGACCACCTCGAGCCAATTTACTTAGGTGCCCAGAACTCTTTGATGCCTTTCAGAATAACTATAAAGCGATCATCTTCCTTATAAAGTCTGGGCCGCATAAATTTTGACAAATAGGAATCGAAATGTTCTCTTTTCGTACCCCAATCGTTCAAATCCTTAATTTTAATCACTTTAACGAATCAAAAAATCAGAACAGAAAAGCGCTAAATGATCTACTGAGAAACCAACAAAATGGCGGACGACAGTTAAGGTTAACACAATTTTTAAAATAATGACGGTTGTTTGCCATTATTAGCGGTTTAGTAACTTATTGACGATGTCTTCATATTTGGCCAGAAGAACCACGGTCTAATACCTAAGTACTGCTTTTTTTGTATGTGTTGATGAGGGCGTTAAAATAAATCAAAAAGTGTACCAAAGGGACTTTCTAGTAGCTATTGAATTTCCGTTGTCTAAAACGCACTTTGGTAATATAAAGTGAGAGTTTCATCACCCCCTTTAGCTCACAAGGCTAAAAAGGCAGAAGAGTGGTGCAAGGCACATTTTTTGAACGCGGTATCATCTGGAGAATGGGCAGAATGCTTATCGAATCTCAATCTCATGATTGCAGTCTATGGCCCCTTTTGGAGTCTTGGGCTTGCACTAAACGGCATAAAAATTTGAACGGTACTTACGTATTATACAGTCCAACTTTATCGCCAAATTCGAAGTCGTCGCCAATCAGTTGCTAAACCGCCAATTACGGGAATCTGGCAATGGTGTAATCCGTTGATCTTTATCGCCAAATTTAAATCCGTCGCCAATGAGTTACTAAACCGTTGGCGAAGATGGTTTAATACATAAGTACCGTTTGAACTTTCTAAAGCAAAGGTTTAGACGGGAATGGAATAGATTAAAGGTAGAAGACTTACGATCCATTGCTGACGTTTTCAATAAGCGTTTGCACTTCTGCATGGCTGCAAAGGGCGGCCATTTTGAAGCAAGTTAAATGTATTTATTAATGAAAGTCTATTATTATTTGCTTATATTAACTTTTTAATCAAAATATATTAAAAATTATTTGTTTAAGTTTTTCTACTACACCCTGTACATTTGTTGTATTTATTGTAGTCGCTGTTCTCGTGTCCATTTTTAACGGAAAGAGAAGTGCAGTAGCTTCTGACGGTAACTCATAGAACAGAATCTCTGACCCGCTACGAAGGCACACGGATAACTATAGGAATTGAATGACCATGGGGGTCACAATAGCAATTAGCAGGAACTGTGGTTGATTCCTAATGGCCATCACCGTTCACGGTACAACCCTCCCCGGTGGAAGTACGTTTCGTCATCGATGGAAGAAGTATACCCCCATCTATTAGTGTACCCACCAGGTTGGGGAGATCCAATCACCATACCGGAAGCATCTCAATTACGGGGTGCCCCCTGGGAGTAGCTTCTGAGCACCTGAGGGCAGAAGTCTGACTTCTAGCTCACACTCGTCACAGACCCTTTTTACGGGGTGGACTTCATTCATGCATTTCATTCATTCATCCATAGATCGTAATTTAAATCTAGAACAGAGAACGATCGTCTCTGACCCAGTACCCCCAGTGGTATTACTCTCGACAGGAGGACTTTGTGACCACGACAGATTTAACCAGCGCGTCACCACACACACTCGGGAAATCTTCGGCTGCCGAGGCTGGAACTCGCAACCTAAGGAATGCGAATCCAACGCTCTACCAAACAGGCTATCCTGGCCCATTTATTCTGTTGAACTAACCAAATAAAGTCGAGTCCCATAACATCAAAGAGCAATTCGGCCCTTAAATATCTGTATAATCTTCCAAAATGTATGTTATCTACTGCGGGAAAGTAAGTTATTTTCGAATTCTCATGTAAACTGCTCAGATAATTAACAAAATACTTTTTCCTTAGTCTAAAAAAGGTTTTTAAATATTTGATGAGACAATGGAAACATTTTGATTTTCACTACAACAAATGAAATCTTTCGTTAAAAATTATGTGAAAAATACATATTTTAAATTTTTAAGAATTGCACGGCAGTTAAACTGGTACCATTTAAAAGAAAATTCTTCTAGTTTTGAAATTATTCAAAAATAAGCTTTGTGTAATAATATTTTCTGGAATATTGAGGAGGAAACATCAAAACTATAGTTTTGATTTTTAAAAGAATCACTCTGAAATAATTCATTTTTTTTCATTCTCAAAAGTACCCGTATAAAATTTGGTCTAACGGTCTTACGGAGTGTCAGGATAAACTTGCACACTTATACACACAGATACACAATCGCCTACATTTTTAGTAAAGATTTGAGAAAATGAATACAACTAGCCATTATCTATATTAATAAAAATGGAACTCGAAATGCGTTGCTAAGCGCAAAACTGGAGAACGGCTTGACCGATTCGGCTAATTTTTATTTTAATATTTTCGTTAAGACACGAGGATGGTTCTTATGGGGAGAAAAAATGAAAAAAACTGCCAGGAAAATAGTTAAAATGACATTTTTCTTACTTTTCCGCCAAAAATCTTCATTTCCTTCCCCCACACCGAGTAAGATGGCAGGAAGTAATAAATTATGATCTGTTTAGAAAGAAATGCGCGAAGTCAGTGGGTTTTCATTTATAGATAACGGGATGTTAAAAAAAGAAAGAAAATAGTTGCTTTTATTATTAGTCTGTATGGATATTTAATCTATGCCTGCTCGAAATAAAGTCATAATAAAGTAATAAATAAAGAAAAAAAAAGAATAACAGAGGGCAAAAAGGGTTTGTAGAAAGAAAAGTAGTGAAGAAAAAAGAATAGAAAAATAAAGAAAAGGGTGTGTGTGTGTGTCACCACTATTTCCACTGTGCGCGGCATTTTCCAAGCTGTGTTTAAACTTTCGCATCTCTTGAAAATCAATTGTGTCTTTATTTGTTTAGTGTGTTTACATTTATGAAAATTTGAATCTCATTATTCTATAAAAACGTAGAATTTTAGACCTTTCCCTCCACCATTTAAGTAAAATATCAATTCCGGGACAATCATTGCTCGGATAGAAAGAGAAAGATGAGTAGTACAATGAACAGAACATCTGAAGAAAATTATACTAAATAGTACTATATATGAATTATTTGATTATCAAAATTTGCTTGGTTTAAATATATTTTGGTGAAAAACCTGTAATGAGACACAGCTACATAAAATATTATATGAAAATTTTAGCGAGCATTAATACTGGCGAACCGACTGGTCGTCAAAGGCTGCTAGTAAAATATAGATTTTGAGGCCCGAACTTGCTAATTACCTATTTGTTATGATCTATATCCATGAATCAACCTTCGTTATCAACCGGACGGGCTATCTATTTTGGCTCGACTTTAAACTGTTGATATTGCGTATTATTTTTGCACATTTTTATCAGACTTTTTCCATATTTGTAAAGATTCATATTTTCCATATTTGTAAAGATTCATATTTTCCATATTTGTAACCTGTCTTCTTCAAAAAGAAAAAAATGAAGACATTTGGTATACTAACGTTCAGAATTCCATGTTCTCGTTATAGTAAAAAATTTAAAGTTCCAGAATTTAATTATTAACCAATTGACTGATTAGCATTACGTTTTGCTTCCATATTATACAGCTAATCTTATACTATAATACGAGGAATGGTTGTCAAGTCGAAAATCGCCCCAGAATTAATAAACTCCGGTAAACTTGGGGGTCTGGGGTTTTTGGCCACGAGGAATCGATTGGCGCCGGTTTTGAAGCGCTACGGTTGAGCAGTTCGGAGTTACAGATAGGATATTTTCAAACTTTATTAGTTCGCCATAATAGCTACTTAAATTTTCAAGTGGTAACGTGCTGCCACCTATAGCCAATATGCCATCTATATCAATATTCATATATATATATTTTTTTTCATTTCATGCAGACACGTGATGAAAATTGCATTTTTATATGTTTAATGCGCAATAATAATTTATTTTTTTAAATTTGAGTTTTTGTCAATCTGATGGCAAC
>JAOUZG010031479.1:4128976-4145553 GCA_026289955.1 Argiope argentata | reverse complement strand
GATCCACCGATCATCATCGGGTGAATATTAACTCAGGAGCACGTATCACTCGAAGCTTCTCTTACCTCCTTCGAAACAACGATCCTCCGAAGGCTTCGAAAGCTCCGAAAACCCCTTCTCTTCTAAAAGTATCGCATTTTATTATCTGTCAAAACTCCGCCTCTCATTTCCACATTGGTGAACTTGAATTGTTACCCAATAGTTGTTCAGAAAAACACCAATGGTTGCCAGTGGAAATGTTCGATAATAAAATGCGAGAATTTTGGAAGAGAAGGGGTTTTCGGAGCTTTCGAAGTCTTCGGAGGATCGTCGTTTTGAAGGAGGTAAGAGAAGCTTCGAGTGATACGTGCTCCTGAGTTAATATTCACCCGATGATTATCGGTGGATTCCTTGAGGCTACCCCTGTAGTGACCTGTTGCACTAATCACCTGTTAGCTTTTCTTGTGAGGCTGTTTCTTTTAAATTAATCGAGGAACTATCCATGCATAACTGTTAACTGAGATGTAAATATTATTTGTCATATTAACCTACATGAGAACGAGTTGTTTAATGTATATAAGGCTGTAAATAAAGAATTTGTCTTTAAACGTTTCCCTCTTATTTGATTGGACAGGATCAAATCATTATAAGGTGTAATAGGAAATAAAAAAAATAATCTCCATAGTTTAAAATGTAATTATTGCAGTATAAGTACAAGTATTTTGCTGTGCTTTTTAATATTAGCTATCCCAAAGTTGTGTGTTATTGTAAGTCCAAATAATGATTAAAAGGAAATCTCCTATGCATACTTCAATGTATCATGTCAGATCATCATTTCTTAAATGGCCAAGCACCACGTGCTCGTGCAAATTAATTATATTTTTATTCATTTTAATGGTTTCATTGAATGAGTCACTTTAGTATTGCAAACGATCCAAAAAAACTTTGTCTTGCATTGATTGTCTAAAAAAATATCACATTTCTTATTTATTTCATTTCATATAATCACGTGTTCAAAATGACATTTTTCTAGTTTTTATTTGCTGCAGTCGTTAACTTATTTTTTAAATCAGATCTTTTGTAAATTTTATGGCAACACGTAATTAAAAGCTGATTTTTTGAGATCCTCGTGCAGATAATAAAATTTCAATTTTTCGCCTACGGATTTTTGTTTACGGGTTTTGTTTTGAGGACTTTTTTTTTGCATGTATGTATATGAATTATCTGAATTATTGTTTGAAAAAGCCGATGTAAACATGCCATGTAAAGTATAGAAGGAAATGATTGATTTTACTTTAAGGGCATATAGAGCTTGAAAATTTTAACATATTTGGTGGCAGCTTAATTTAACAAGAAATTGATGATATTAAAATTGAATAAATGACTTCAATGTTTAAACTTTTAAAAAATTTTATATTATATATAAAAATAACGGAAGAACATTATGAATAACGCTAAATTTCTACTTCTTATCAACGTAATGTCCTTGAAGTTAATGCACAAAACAATAAAAATGAAAAAAATTTCCGATACAAACGATAGAAAAATAATCTGAAGGTCAAACTCAAGTTTTAAAGGCATGAGATAGTGATAGAAATATGCTAACTAAAGATCTACTAAGTAAATTGGAATTTTAATCAAAATTAACTTTTTATATATTTTAAATAAAATTTGAGGATTTTTTTCTTTGATTAACTTCTTTATAGCATCGTTTTTAGTGTTTTTCTTTCTATTTTGTTTTAAACTTAAAAATCCTGATAAAAGTGAGCATTTCTACGTAATGGGATATAATAAAAACTTGTTTTGAAGCAGCTAATTATACCTGTTTTTTCATTCATGTTTTTAAAATCTTTAATATTTTTCAAAATATGATAAACATGGGAAATCTATCAACATTTTTTTCTCAACTTCTGAATTAAATGAGTTTTTTTAAAAAAAATAATAAAATTGGTCCATTAATTTATGTTCACATTTTGAAAATAGTGAAACGTATTGTTACTAGGAGCACAAAATTATATAACTTTTCTAAATTCTAATACACTATATAAAAAATACAAATACAGAATTTCATATTTATAAATATGAAAATCACAGTTAAATAAAAGTGGTTAATTATATAACGCTTTAAAGTAAGTGGTAAAAAAATTCCATATTCTCGATGCTTTCTCAATTATAAATATTTAAAAAAATAATAACAGCCCCTAAATTAAACTTCAAATTCCCCATCATAATAGCAAGGGGGATACAAAATTATATAAAAAAAGTTACCTGATAATAGATTGCCGAAGATAGCAGTGATACTTGGCAAACTAGCAATCCAAGTAATTTGATTACTTGATATGGAAGAAAATCTACTTCCAGTTCTTTTCATATCGACGCTGGCAGATGCGGTAAAAGCAGAAATCATGCCTAAGCCTACAATATTCAACAAGGCTGCAGTGGCAACGAAACGTACTTGCCATTCATTAGCTGATTCAGTCATTTCATTTATAAAGTTTATATTTTTTTTATAATAATAAGTCTTTCAAATGTATCTTTGGTAAGTAATGATTTTGTTTTCATCCGTTCTTACCAAAATATACAAATTCCTGGATGTAAAAACATCAATCACGTTAATGTCAACTGAGAATTGATGTTTGCGTTTGTTATGTCACAGCAAATAATATTTCGATAAGCAAGGAAGTAGGGCGGGAAGAGTTGTCTTATCAAATTCGCGTAGCTTTATCGAGTAGCACTTGCAGATAAAAGTTGTTTAACACGAACATTTTCATATGTCACACTCAAAAAGAGAAGCAAAATAAACCTCATCAAATGACGTGTCAGAAGTTTCTATTTCGAGTAAACAAAGTCGTAAACACTTTTTTTTTTAATTCGTCTACTCAAGTTCAAGTAATTATTTTAACTTGTGGTGGTTGACAATTGATGTCAATACAGGTTTTTCAAATATTTATTCATTAATTCTTTATTAATTAATTAAAAACTAACTTTCTCGCTAAAAATCTTCATTTCCCCGTCGCCAAATAAGTAACGGATTCAGTTGGATTCCCCCCCCACGCTAATGAGGTTAGGCTTAACATGTTTTAGATCGATTATTTAAACGATTCTATTTATTTTTTTAATGTTTGAGGAATTAAAAATTAAAAATTGTTCATTAATCGATTTTTTTCAATTCATTATAACGTACTTTTGTATTAAAATAATACAGAATAAAGAAAATTAAATATTTCTCATCTGTATTGCGTTACCCCAACTGACTTAGAAAATTCACTTTCTTGCATTTCTTGAATTGGCGTTGAAAATTCAACTCCACTTAAGCGTGTTCTGATTTATTTTCAACGGACACGAGCTTGATTTTGTTTTGGCAAGGTATAATTTTTTGATCAATTATTTATATTAATTGTAATTATTTAATAATAAGTAACTAAAAAAATTTCCCTTGTTGATCTAAGAGGAAATTGAATTAATTTTTTTATATTAACTGAGTTAATATAAAAAAATTAATTAGTTTAATGAGTTTAATTTTTAATTTTAACTGAGCAATTGGGACTTCACTCTCTCTGCTCATCACTAGAAGGGTTGATCAGTAAAATACTTCATAGAACACTGCAAATACTAAATATTTCTATAAATAAATGTGGTGAATGGTCGAAAAAAAATGCAATATTTTTTCTACGCATGGAAAAATTTATAGAGCAATGAAAGTATTAAATTTATCAAAGAAAAACAAGTTTCCAGTACTAAATATACGTGTTTTTATTTCATTAGAATGATTAAGAGATTATTTTTTGAGGCAATGCCTATTTTTAGTTTTATATTTTTATTTGAGTTGTTTCATATTTAAGGCGATGTAATTTTTTTATTGATTATGTAATAATTTTCAGATGTGTTAGATTAATACATGTTTTCCATGTGTGGAAATGTTATATACATGTTTGCTTTCACTGATAATACGTTATTTTAAGATTTCATAGCTTAACTGCTAGTTATTTATAAATTAAATAACATTTTGATTCATGTCTATGGTACTCCTTATTAAAAAGTTTAAGAAATAAAAAAATCTAAAAATTTTAAAAAATAACAGAAAGCAACTAAAATAATTAATTTAATTTTTCATTAGCTTGATTTATATAAACTTACGTTTTCTTTTTATTTTTACTAAGTATTTCCTGAATGTAATCTTTTGAATTCAGCTTTTACACATCGGTTCCAAACCTATCAATTTATATTGAAATACTATTACATACTGCTATCTTTTAATAAAATTTTCCTTTTTATTAATAACTAGCCGCCATTGGCGACCAGCTGGTTCGCCAATATTAATGCCAGCTAAAAGGTCAATTAACTTTTATATATACAACTTGGTCTCAAAATAAGTTTTTCAGTAAAATATTTTTTAAGCTTCAAATTTCGATAGTCATAAAATTCCCTTACACTATTATGCGGGCCTTAAGCCGTTCTGATCTTTGTTCTCCGCATCTCTCTCTGATTTTATATCAGAGTCCATAACATCCAGTTTTAACTTAAAGTGGAAAGGATAAAACTGCAATTAATATAAAGATCCTTTTATTCAATCCAAGCATGTCTTTAAATAAAACTAAGAACTGAAAGCAGAGTAGTCCGACATTGAAGTTTTATGTTAACTACAGAAATAGAAACGTTATAAATTTTCATAATTTATGATATCTCGAAGAATTATGCAGCAAACATTTCACGGATTAAGTGAAGCCTTCAGTTTTTAATTTTATTTTTAGATGTATATAAATGCTCTCAACAATAATATTTTATTTTCTGATTTATAAATATACTTTTAAAAAATTATGAAGTTTAAATTTATAGACAGTCCTTTTATAAAATAATATTCTGTAAAATATTCTTTATGTTTCAACTTCTATATAAATAAATAAACTTTTCTATCTTCAAGCGATCATATCTGACCATTTTATTCAGTTCTGAATGTTTCAAGATTAGAACAATCGACATTTTCATAATCTAGGCTAATTATTCATGAGAAACCCTTATTGGCTAATTTGAGATGGTCGATAAAATGATCTAAAATCGTCTGTTCTTATAGAATAGTGATATTAAAATTTAATAAATTGGTCAACTTTGATGATTGATTTAGTTGATCGGTGTAACATTTTTTATTTAAGGTCTTAGTGTCTCGAGAATATTTTGTTAAATATGATTCAAAGTTAAATACCATATGCAAAAATTTAAAAGTCGTAATTCATCAGCATTTTTTACCTCAATTTACTAAGAATATAATTATATATTTCACTTAGACCTTTGTTAGGAGATGTATGTCTATTACAAAAAGTTTACAAATTAGCTGTTGGAATCCAATTATAGAATATGTCTTGTAGATATTAAACCATATTTTCCTTAAATAAAACTGTTTAATTGAATTACTAACATATGTATAGTAAAATATCATAGTAAACGTTTTCATGTATTTACTTTCCAAAAATATCATGTATGATATTTGTTTCATTTCATGCAGACATGTGCTGAAAATGACATTTTTATATGTTTAATTCGGAATGATAGTTGATTTATTTCTTATCATGTGAGATATATTGAGATGATACTGTTTTGGTTAGGAGATTTTGATGTCTTCGAAATATACCGACAGAAAATATTTTAACCTGCTTTTATCATAATTGTCTTATTAATTATTACGTATGCTTCTTTGAAAGCAGATACGTTTTCAAAAAGCTGACCTGTTTCAAACAGTATAACTTTATTATTATGTATGATTATTTGAAAGCAGATGTATTTTTATTTCGGCAGGTTTCACCAAAAAGCGGAAATTCATTACATTCACGAAGGTGAATACTTTGATTTGCACAATATATCTTCTTCATATAAGTAAATGTAACAATTAAAAATCATGTCTCATACTTTTAAAAAGTAAAAAGAACTCGAAGGTAGAAATGTTATACTTCAACAGAATTTATTAAGAGTTTATTTTACTTTCCATCAACTTATTATCAATTGCTTTTTGTTCGTCGTTTCTATGAAATGACGTCATCTTCTAGTTTGTCCAAGATTTCTATTTTTTGAATAATTAATCTCGCACTCAGAAAATTATCGTTTGGTGCTTTTTTTTAATAAAAAATTCTTTTTCAGTTTTAACTGTCACACTTTAGTAATGTATTTTCATTTTATATATTTTTTATTTCTTTTAATTCTTTCAATGAATTAGTAATTTTGATTTTGCTAACGACCATAAATTTTTTTTCTTGCATTTATTGAATAAAAAAATATTACATTTCCGATTTATTTTAATTCATATAATCACTTTCACAAAATTTCTACGTTTTATTTACGGTAGTAATTTACTCTTTTTTTTTTTTATTCAGAACTTCTGAAAATGTAATGGCAACCTACTATTAAAAGCTGATTTTTTTTTGTGATCCTCGTGAAGATAATTTTATTTTAATTTTATGCGAAATAAATTATTTAAAAATACGATTAAATTAAATTTTTAAAAATTCATTAAAAATAGTTTTAATTTGTAGATCAAACCATCAGTATCATTGAAAAGCTAATTTTTAAACCTTTAACTTGATGTAAAAATCAATTTTGTACTGTAATATTTTTAGAAGTTATAGCGGAAAAACCTCAAAATTTGGCTTATTTTTTAATTAATTAAAATTTTAATTAGAAATTCAAAAAAGGGCTCCGAGGTGCACATTCCCGGTGCTCAAGGTATGCACGTACGAAATTTGGTAGCTGTAGGTTGAACGATCTGGCCTGTAGAGTGCCAACACACACACACACACACATTGAGCTTTATTATAAGTAAAGAAGAATTAATTTCATTAAATATTTTATACTGAAATTTATTTATTTCACTTTAATTAAAAATAAATAAATTAGAATTGACTAAATATATAAAATTAAAGAAATATACTGACAATGTTTCAATGACTTCAAGTTATATTTAAAGCAATCTTTCATTTTTTAAATATTATTTTATGTTTATTTCATTTTTTATTATTAGTTTATGTTCATTTCATTTTTTAAACATATTCGTTCATTTATCTACTTTTGGTATAAAATTATATGTATTATTTTTTTTAAAAAAATGGAAAATGAAGCACGCACGCAGAAAGAAATACATACAACAGCTAAAAAAATGCTTGATTTTTTTATTAAAATTTTATATTGTAGGACAAGTATTTAATGTAACTTGGCCAAATACTCTGGCTTGAGCTAAACTCTGCGGTTTTGAATCCAACTCAAGATAACGCATGCAGCCAGCAAACTGTTCAGTGGTCAGTACACCACGTTTTGTGAAAGATTCTTCCGGTAACCCGCCAATGTACAACGGATCTTTGGTGTCTGTCGATGAAACGCCGCCTACTCCGATGCCAGGCTCGGAAAATTCGCCGTCCACGCTGAGGGTGACGAAGTTGTTGGACTTAACCACCTGTATGGTATGGAATTCACCGTCGCACAAGTAATGCTTGTCGGTGGGAATGAAGGAGGCTGTTATAGGCCCAGCTCCATTGTCCACGCCAAATTCGATGCGACCGTCTATCAACTGGAGTATCAAGTAGTCTTGTCTACCGTGAACAGCCATTAGGATTCCTGAGAGATTCCTTGGTTTGATGTCCAAGGTAATGGAGATGCGTTGACCAACGTGGTATTTGTCATCTGAAAGAAATACAGAACATGGATTAAGACTGGATTTTGTAGTTATAATGGAAAGGGAAACAATTATCGGATAGTTTGAAATTATGATCATATGCTATTTTTAATAGAGAGGTTGGGATAGCCTGGTTGGGAGAGCGTTGGACTCGAATTCCCCAGGTTGAGAGTTCGAAGCTCACCGGCTAAAGATTCCCCTAGTGTGTGGCGTCTGGCGCTCGTTAAACCTGTCGTGCTCGCAAAGTCCTCCATGTCGAGAGTAATACCACTGGTTCAGAGATGATCGTCTTCTGATCTAGATCTAAATTACGATCTGAGATGAACGAATGTGAGGGGAGTGAATGAACCCCCTACGTCCGTGCAAGCGAATGTGTTAAGTGAGTCATCTTCATTTGAGCTAGAAGTCAAAGTTCTGTCCTCGTGTGCTCAGGGGCCCATACCTTCAGAAGCTACTGCACCCTTTCTTCCGCAGTAAAGCGAACACGTCATCATCATCAATAGTGATGTCTTTTTCTCATATATAACGTATTTTACACGATATATGGCTAATTTGTAGGAATATCATAGCCATTTCCAAAAGCTTGTGTTTGCCTCCTCAAAGCAGAACATACAAAATAAAAACATTGTATGAGTACCTTGTTAAAGAATTTCAACATCTTAAAATTTAATATTTTTAATGGCATAAATAATATTAAATTATAATTGTGATAAATCTAACGATTTAAGCAAAAATGTTATGCGAATTCTTTGAAAAACAGCTTCCAGGATAAAGATTAGAATCCATTCTTTTTTTATTTTTCATCGATATATAGACAAAATTAAAATTAATAGCTGATGAGAAGGGGAAAAGGTGCATCTTCAAATGCATTTTTCTCTTAAGCTTCAAAAACTATGGTATGCCATATAACTATACTCAAAAAAAATAAAAAAAGTAAAATGAATTTCGTAAGGGAACGCACGTTCCGCTGGAATGTTTTGTGTATGTGTGTGACAATCAAAGTGACTTTTTTTTTAAAGTTTTAATTGAGAGCAAAAGCTTGTGTGTGTTAAAATGGTAGTTGATGCCGATGGTATAATCCAGAGGGTCTTTTAGGTGTTGAAATTTTTAAAAAAATTACAGTTCACTTTAGATATTATGTAATTTAATGAACATGAGTTATTGTGTTAGTGATGAATACGAGTTATAATGCAAGATTAATGGATACGAGTTATGGTGCAAATGTGTTGAAATCTAAATAAAAAATCATTCGAAAATATGCAATTTATTAAAAAATGCTCTCCAGCGATGGGTTATTGAATAATTTACTTTTTTTTTTACTCAAGCAAATTCTAACACAAAATTTCATAATTTTATGAACTGTAATATCGTCTACACTGAACTATTATATCAAGTTTAAATAATATTGTTTAATTATGGACACCTTGTAAAAGTGAAATTAATTTGATCTCATGTGTAGGAATCATTTAAAATTCTAGTTCATAAAATAGTGTTAAAAAATCACAAACAGATTTCGCCTTAGTAATAATAATATGTTTTTTTAACAATAGTAATATACAAAGTACTAGGTAACCTAGGACTAAAACTAGGTACTTACAAAGGACTAGGTGACCTCCTTCGGAGGAGAAGAAAGTTCCTTCCTCTACTTTGCTGGAGCAACCCGTCGTGTTTCTGGTCAGCGCCGGCTTTTCGCTGGTCAGGAGATCCCCTTGAGCCTCCACATTACGAATGCAGCCGGGGAAAGAGTAATTAATGTCCTAAAAAATAAACGGAAATGACATTAAAAGTAATATCTCGTTTCTGCTAATATCAGTTTTGGTTTTGTAGTTCAATATGTCGCTTTTTTCGTTAAATAGATGTCTCTTTTCGTCGATTTTCTCCGCCTCCGTTGACGTGCCCACATGGTAATTCTGGATATCTTTCCCATTGTATCATTGTTTGTTGTTGTGCGAAGTGACCCTTGGTAGTGCCTTGATAAGTAAGGAGAAAGATTCTCCTTAAGAGTCGAGTGACAATCAAGATCGAATCGCCGATTTTAAAGAGCGATGTAAAGATAAAATGTTTATGCTGTTTTTAAAGCCAAATACCGCGTGTTCAAAAAGTTCCCGTACTCCAAATTTAAAAAACCATTTTCCATGATTTTTTTCAACTATATTAAATTTTGCCATACGAGTAATGAAACCATGGACATGCTTGAAGCTTTTTTCGGCGATCGACTTATCTCAAAATATTTTTGGCCACCTCGATCCCCTGATCCGACCATCCCGGACTTTTTTCCGTGGGGATATTTAAAGGACAAACTTTATGCAGGTGATCCTCAAACAATAGATGATTTGAAAATCGCAATTACCCAAAGGATACAAGAAATCACTTTTAGCATGTTAAAACGCGTTTCGAAAAACATGCGCAAACGAGTTCAACTTTGTCTCCAAGAAAGAGGTGGACATTTTGAACATTTACTATAAATGTAAGTTCAGTCTTTTTTCCTTATTTATATTAAAAGTGCTTTTTATCATTGGCATAAAATAATTCTTTTTGAACCTATTGTTTTTGTAAAATAAATTCACAAATCATCAGTATGGGAACTTTTTGGACACCCTGTATTATGGGAGAGAGAAAAATTCTACCCAATTCATTGGTACGAATAATAATTCTCAGATGATTACTGGAAAATGAATAAATAAAATTATACCCCGACACCATTTAATCTCGTTCGCCATTGATTTCCCTTTCAAATAAAAGATATTTGCAATTCTCTCTTCCCTTCTCGTCGTTTTCGTTAAACCAAGAAGAATTGTCAAAAAACTATAAAACTGTCAATGTTACGCTAAATGTTTACTTTTTTTTGTTGATATTATTCTTTTACATTGGTTTCATAATAATTGCTTATTGTTTATTATTGCATTAAATACTATGTTCATAATTTTTTTTAAAATTATTTCGGAAAGTCTAGACCGAATTAATGAGACTTTAAAAAAATGCCTCAGTATTCATTCAGTTTCGAAATTTGGATAATTTCATAGTGTAATTCTTTTTTTCGAAGGTGAAAAATGTAACCTGTATTTCAAAACGCCTTTTTTTTCTTCTCCAATCATGATCTAAATATTTCAACAACAGTTTAGAGGGCCATTTGACGGCAATTCTTAACTTTTTGACAGAAGATAATTCAAAAGTTAATTATGCTGAGTTTCTTTAGTTATTTAGAATTAAGGAAATGGATTCATGGAATGGATCATGGTAATAAAATTCATTCTTCTTGGAATCGCATGAAAATGGTTGATTTGGATAAGTTGGATAATATTTATTATGACTTTTAATTAGAATTGGGGGTAACAGCCTTTTCATTTAAAGATTCTTAAATCAAATCAAATCAATCAATGCCTCCTTTTAATATTCGAGTTGAAGAAATTTGCATCAAGACTATCATTCGAGTGCATAAATAAATCAAATGGATTTTTTTGAGAATTTTTATATAGCACAATCACTAATGATTTTCAATATGCAGAATGCATAAACTATTGGGAACAAGGTGATTAATTTGTTGGCATACATTTCTTAACTTTCACTGTATATTCAATGTGAAAAAAAATATCACAATCGCTAATGATTTTCAATGTGCAGAATGCATAAACTAGTGGGTACGAGGTGATTAATTTGTTGGCATACATTTCTTTACGTCTAAAGTATATTCAATGTGAAAAAATAGCAAAATCACTAATGATTTTCAATGTGCAGAATGCATAAACTAGTGGGTACAAGGCGATTAATTTGTTGGTGTACATTTCTTTACATTTACTGCATATTCAATGTGAAAAAAAAATGTTACTTGAAGCTGAATTTTTATCTGTTATCACATATGCATTATCCATTTTTAGACATAAGAGATACAAAGTGAGCCGATTGCCACTCACTTTAAGATTATTCTTCGCTTCCCTGGCCACTTCTTCTGTGACACCGCCAATGTAGAAAGGCGACTTCACATTGACGGAGTTGGCCGACCCGATGGAGGTGCCCCGTACCTCCTCCTCGTCGTCTATGACCAGCCTTCCCTCCTGGCCTTGCCTGGAGAAGACGACGCGATGCCACGTCCCGTCATTGTATTTATTCTGGGACGAAATAAAGGCACTGCCCGTGCCGCAGTTGAAGACGTAGATGATCTGGAAAGAGAAATATGAATCAGCATTATCAAAATAAACATAATTTGATTAATATAATTTCATTTTAAAATTTGAGGTATCAGAATTTGTGGTTTAGAAACTATTTCGATTAGGCCTTTCCATTTTGTGTATGCGCATATGAATTTCCTTATCGATACAAAGAAACTAACCTAGAAATATGCATTTATCATCATGTCAGAATATGATGTTTTGGGAATAAGGTTTGTGGAGTCAACAAAAATCCGTAGGTGAAAAATACAAATTTTATTATCTGCGTGAGAATTTCAAAAAATCAGCTTTTAATAACGTTTTGCCATTACATTTACAAAAGCTCCGATTTTTTAAAAATAAGTTCATGACTACAGCAAATAAAACCTAGAAAACTGTCATTTTGAGCGCGTGATTATATGAAATGAAATAAATAGAAAATGGAATATTTTTTTTTGAACAATCAATGCGGGACAAAGTTTTTTGAATCGTTTGCAATACTAAAGTGACTCATTCAATGAAACAATGAAAACGAATAAGCCGACTTTCTGACAAAGAGGTAGCTCTTCTTCCCCGTGATCAGGATGTCCCGGGTTCGAGTCCCGGTTCAGCCATGATTGTTCTTCTGTGAGATATGTGACTGTTCCCCCCTGTAAAAAGGGGCTGTGCAAGCAAATGTGGTGGGTGTGTAGCTAAGTCGTTCTCTTGGCCCTAGTTGGCACTGCTTCAAAATGAAGAGGCGCTCATTTCGGCCTAAATCTGTTGCTGTATCAGCGGAAGGCTTGTCCATGGCAAGTGCCATAAGTAACAACAACAACAAAAGGAATAAGAATTTAATTCAACTTGCACAAGCACGTGGTGCTTGGCCGTTCGAGAAATGATGTTCTGACATGATACACAGAAATATGCATAGCAGATTTCATTTTAATCTTTTATTAATGTTTATAATTACAGTTTTTCAAAAATGAAAACTTTTTACTATTTTAGTTTTATTTAATTTTATCAGCATTTTTTAAATCAACTTTATTTAGTTTTTGAGACAAATATTACATTTTGGTGGTGAGAGAGAAGCGCCATCAATTTATTAAAAGATTTTCTTGTATATGTCATAAAATTATTATGCTTCAAAAAAGTTTTTAAGTAATACAATACTTTAAAAAGACTTTTTTTATGCAGGTAATCAGCCGTTCCTAATTCAATTATTTTTATGTTTACAATTCCTTACACATAAGTAAATACATACAACTATTTACTATGGAATAAAAATTAAAGAAAAGAATTAATTTCTGATTATTACCATTTCTTTCAATGAACAGATATTTGTTTTGGTATTCACGGTTTACAAATGTAGGAATTTTTATTGTGAAAACTTAAAAAATTTACTACATTTTATAAAATCCAACTATATTTCAACCCTTTTTTTAAAGCAAATAATCATCAATAAGATCCTACATACATCATTGGACAGAGTAAACATAAGTCTGAATTGTTTGAAAAAAATTATGAGAATATTTTGTATCAGTTTTCACTGCAGATACACTGCAAAGTAGAGAGCCAGCTCTGTTAACGTATCTTTTCAGTGAAATATAAAAAATATTCTTCATTTATTTGCTTTCCCTGACATAGCAGCATCCATAATAAATAAATAAATAAATAAAAGATTAAAATGAAATCTGTCATGCATATTTCAATGTATCATGTCAGAGCATCATTTCTTGAACGGCCAAGCACCACGCGCTCTTGCAAGTTAAATTACATTTTTATTCATTTTCATGGTTTCATTTGAATGAGTCACTTTAGCATTGCAAACGATCCAGAAAATTGGTCTCGCATTGATTGTTTTTAAAAAATATATCGCATTTCCTATTTATTCCCTTTCATATAATCACGTCCTCAAAATGACATTTTTCTAGGTTTTATTTGCTGTAGTCATTAACTTATTTTTTTAAAATCAGAGCTTTTGTAAAGGCGATGGCAACCCGTTATTAAAAGCTGATTTTTCGAGATGCTCATGAAGATAATAAAATTTCAATTTTTCGTCTACGAATTTTTGTGTATTTCATTCCCAAAAAAACATCATGCTCTGAAATGATAAAAATCTTAAATGTAATTTTTTTAATAAATTGCCCCATATATTAATGAACTTAATTTTATTCGAACTATCCGATAACTCCCCCCCCCTTCAAAACTCTTATTTTCAAAATTAAAGAAACATCTATCCAACAGGATTACTTCGATACTCAGGCACATACTGTTTTGCAATACATGTAACTTAACTCTGCTTAAATTAAACCAAACAAAGCGATACTTACTTTGCCTTCTTTCATGATGAGTCCAACAAAATCTATATGTTTGCTATCTGAAACGTAGAACATGACACCGCTCTCTGAGGATGATTTGAATTCTAAAGCAAACGTGCTGTCGTCTAAAATGCTGCTCATGAAAGATCCTGGTTTATTGAACTGTTGCCTACTGTAAGGCGTGTTACCGAAGCGAATGCCGTCGCTCGGTTTGACGGCGGTGTCTCTTCTTGGTGGTAAGGGAAGAGCACATTGTCCTACGGGAGTGGGTTCAGGACCTTCGGGGATCTCTGCACTGCCTTCTATATCTACAGAAGTAGCTGTAGTGCTTGAAGTAACTGAAAAGAAATTAGGAAGTTTTTAAATATATTCGTATAAAGGAAATTAAAACACTAAAAAAATATTAGATTTTCTTAATATGTTGAGTTGTGGCAGAATATGTAGGGGCCCTAAAGCAATGCAAATTTCGAAGACACCTTTTCCCCCATCCAAATTCCAAAAAGGAATATTTTTTTAAATAATTTAAATTAATTTTAGATAAGAAGTTTTAAGTAGTAAATTTTAATGAACTCAAATAAGAAAAAACATTTTCATTGTAAATCACTTAGAAAAGAACTTTTCTCAGTATTACTGCTTAAAAAAATATCAAAATTTTAATTTAAAAGTAATTTTAAACGCAATAGTTAAAAAATTATATATTTTTTAACATAATGTAAATACTATATAATTATAGAATTGGATATTTATTTTAAATTTTAAACCTACATATTTTTTTAGAATTATAAAATCACATAGTAAAAAAAGAGAGAGAATTAGGATTATTATTAGAACTATGCTTAGATTTAAATGCTATATTTGGTTTTAATTTGAATAAATTCGAATTCTGATCTTCGTAAAACAGATAAAAACTAAAAATTAAATTTGAATATAATGCAAAAAATGAGATTTCAGATTCCAAGGTGCTTGTTTAATTATCTATTTAATTATTCAGCCCTAATATGGGTGTCGTTTTAACTCAAAAGCTTTGAAACAGCCAAAGAAGTATCAATGTTGTATGAAGCCGTGCCTTTTTTGTTTGGTGCAGTATAATTGGTTCTAGTCGCATAAAACTTCAAACCAACCCGCCAACAAAAAACAAATTATTTTATGGATTGAATTAGAGATAAACTTGTTTGGTACAGTATAATTGGTTCTAGTCCCATAAATCTTCAAACCAACCAACCCACCAACTAAAAACAAATTATTTTATGGAAAAAAATAATTAAAAAAATCAATTTTCTTACATTCTGTTTCATCGACATCAGGCTCCCCTGATGGTAGAACAGGCAAAGGCGGCTGCGTAGCCTCTTGGTTAGGATCTTCCAAAGGACAACTAGCAAGCGATACAAACATCTTATCTTGCGTATCCGCAAAGTTCTGGAATATATTGTTAACAGTCGTATCGCCGAGACATCCAACGAAAGGCGAATAATAAGGCACAATATCTTCGGCTATAGCGAATCCATCTGGTACACCAGCAAAATACATTGGTGTAGTCGTGGACACCAAAGCATCCACTGGTACTTCCACCTCTACCGAGAAGAAGTCGTCTATGTCCAATCTCATCTGCCTCAGAGCTTTTGTAGCAGATACGTAATGCCATTGCAAGTCGTTGTATTTTACGTCGCGACTTCTGGTTTCTCCACCCGGTCTACTCTTCATGATGATATTGCCATCATGCAAACCGATGAAAAGATAATTGCTGTTGTCTTCGTTTGCTGCGTAAAATATGACTCCATTTTCCTTCGCTGTTTTGAATTTAAAGGTAAGCTGGGCCAACTTTTGTAAATTGGCTGGTGGCATTGCTATGTAACCGGCTGAGACATTGTTGAATGAAACGGTTCTGGCAATCTGAAAAAATTAAGAACAATTAAGAAAATTCATTCAAAATTTACTTCAGCAATAAAACTTAACACTTTAATATATCGGGTACTGACCGTTACAGGACATCCGTTCACAACACCAAGGGCCTCTTTATTCTTATTTAGATCTGTTATTTCTGCGCTTATTTGCATATCCATAATGCAACCCTCAAATCCAATGTTGGTTATCCTATTTAAGAAGAGGAATTTAAAAAAAAATTGGTGGTAGAAAATTATCTGAGGTGAAACATCATATACATAATCAGAATAATGTTAAAAATCCTAAGTAATTATACATTTTTCTTTATTAATGGATATATTTAATTCGTACATGAATTGTTAGAAATCAAGAAATAAATGCCATGCGGTATCGCATATTTTAAATATTTTTTTTTAAAAAACAGGCTTGTAATTTTATGTGAATAATTAAAATAGTATACAAAAGTTCAAACCTCATGAATAAGGATTAACCAATCAGAAAAGTAGACGGAAATTATTGGAAATGGTGAGGTCGATCAGGTATGATTCAAAATTTAAAGTTGTAAATAAAATTTCCTAAACAATTTGATAATCTCATTTATCTCGTCTAAAACCTATA
>JAOUZG010031479.1:4105139-4128576 GCA_026289955.1 Argiope argentata | reverse complement strand
TATATATATATATATATATATATAATAGGCTAGTTCTTTCTCAAGAAAAATAAATATCTTATAAATAGTATGCTATCTTGCCATATACAGTAAAACGCTGTTTCTATGTCTTTCATGGGATTGACGCAGAGTGATTTTTTAAACGAAAAGACGTATAATCGAAATAAATAAGATTATAATAGATTGTAGAAAATTTGGTGCTACTCATAAAAATACATTTAAAAGCAATAAATTTAGCATTATTTTAAAACTATAATTTTTTAAGAATTTTGTATTTTACTACATAACATGAAAGACAACATAAGATTGAAAAATTTTTAAATTTAAATACTGATGAATAGACAAAAAAAATCATATTTCTTATTCATCTTTGTTTTTTATAACTATAATCCTAATTATAACGTCATTAACTCATATTTTTAAATCCATTGATTAAAATAACGTTTTTTCATATTTTGAATATTAATTATATACTTTTTAAAATTTTGTATGATTTTGGATAGATGTGCATGCGGATAGGTAGTTAATTTTAAAAATTAATCGCTCTTTGCCTTTTTGGTTATGAGTATGTTATGAAATTAAGCTTATTCAATATTATTTCACTTATGTTTTGACAAACGATTAAGTTTGAAGTCTTATGATACAGTCGTTGCGTCTTTAACAGAAGACTTAATTTTTTTTTTTCACCTTCTTCTTTAGAATGACTATGAAAACACTATGAGTGTAAGATTTCCCACAACGATTTTACTCTGAGAACATCTAGCCAACGAACATTTGAATAAAATGCAACGCTCAAGTAGTTTCTTTTTAATGTCAGATACTGATATGAATTTCTGTTTTATGAATTAAAGATATTTTTATGCGGGTAAGTCATAGAACAGACTTTTCGACATGCCACGAAGGCACATGGATTAACCATAAGCACTGAATGACCAGAACGTCACAACAACAATTAGCGGGAACTGCGGTTGAGTCCTAATGACCCTCACCGGCCACGGTGCAACCCTCCCCGAAGGAATTACGTCCCGTCATCGATGGAAGGAGCCTAACCTCCACCTATTAGTGTTTTCATGAGGGTATTCAAACGAGTATTTTATAAACAATGCAGCCACAAATTTTTTATTGAACTTGTTCGTTAATTACTATAATGTATTTAAAATTGTGCAATTAATTTTAACAATAAATAATAATACAAGCAAACACATTACGGGTAGGTGAAAGGTTGTTGTCGACGTGGATAACCACCGACAAATATTTGATTGGTCGTCGATAGGCTGCTTTCACTTCCGGGAGATACGCCGCTGTCCACTTCCTCTTGGTCAACCTATAGGAACGAAGAATAAATAAACATGTCATCCAATTTGTCTATGAAAAATATGTTCAAAAGTTAAGTCCAAATGAATGAAAAATATGTTCAAAAGTAATTATTATTCAACTTAATAAAAGTGAAGCTTTCGTACCTTTAATATGGCATCTTGGTCGAGACGAGCAGCTTCTAACGAATGCCATTTTCCATCATTATATGTTTCTGGAGATCTTAAAGTAGCCAGACCACTTCCCAAGTCGTATTTCATAATGACATGGCCATCTTCCATTTCGAGGGCGAAGAAGTCGTTCTAAAGGAAATAAATATAATTTTTTAATGTCTTTTTTTTTCTTTAAAAAAGTGACAAAATTGTGATACAAAACAGTAAAATAAATCTCTTAACTAATAGGAATGAAAAAGGTGAGATATCAACTATTTTTTAATTGCTTTTTCTAATAGAGAAAAAATTATTTATACTTTATCCAGTATATTTATTAACATTATGGATAATAAACAAAAATTTTAGATGTTTGATGTAATTTTGTAATTTTAAATAAGTTATTAGTAGAAACATTCTCATTTTGAAAGTAAATTGTAACGTAGAAAAATCAATTAAGGAATATATTTATGAACTTTTAAATAGAAAGAAAATTTATTTTTATTGCTTTTCCTATATTAATTCCTTCTATTACTATTACATTCCATTATTTTTAATATTTCAACTTATTTTAATAATTAAAGATTTTTTGAAGCAAGTAACCATATGTCAAACATTTTGAACAATGAATCAAACGAATTATAATAAATTTAATCTCCCGTGAGTGACTTCATAAATGAAAGCGATTTCATGAGCGATCATGAGCCACGTGAGCGAATTCATGAATTAAAAACTAGCAATTAAAAAAAATAATGTGTACTATATACTTCAGAATATATGATCTCTTATTATACAACAATTAAAACTATTATATTTAATACATACTAGCCAATAATTAATAATAAAACATTCTAGATATGACATTTAAGTAACCAACTCTATAAAAAAAATCTAAATATAAAATTTTTTAAAAGTGATATCACGAAGAGAAAATTTTTAAATGTGTACATGTAAAAATATAATCTATTAAAATTAAATTTATATCATACTATTTTTTATCAGTATTTGTTGACTCTAATAACTAGACAGATAACTAACAAAATTTCCTAATACTGGGGGAGGGATAAAGACTATCAGAAGAATTATAGTCACACATTTCTAAATTTAATTTTAGTCTCATTTTTTTAATTTCCCGGTGAGACAACTTCTACATTTAAATCAATATTTTTTTTAATTCGTACTTAAAGTTTGATACTGTGCTGCTGGTTGAAAGTTGCAAGTAGCAAGCCCTATTTAAATATTATCTATTGTTTAATTTTGATGATAAAATGTCAGTATGAAGTTCTCAAGAATATACACCACGATCTGCTTTCGATAGTAAAAAAAAGTTTAAAAAGAAATTTTTACTTAACCATTTACTGCATATGGGCCCATATATGGTGTTGCAGTTGTGATTCAATTTTTTTTCCAAATTAAGTGTTATAAAATAATTCAAACTATTTTAATCCATCAAATATATATTTATCAATAATAAAACTTTTAAAAAATTGTCTATGATTTTATGACATTTCGAAATAACCTCACTTTTGTGCGAGTGGGTGAAAAAGCAGAATTGAAGTGCGAGAGATTCGTCTTCAAAAATACGATAACAGAGTAAAACATTAGTACTTTTTGATAAAAAATTTTTTTTATGAAGTCGATATACTCATCTTTCTCGACGGATAATCATTTTCCCGCTTTTCAACTGTAATGGCTTTTGTCTCAGTGCATACGAGCCAATACATGGTCCCGTTATATATATATATATATATATATATATATATATATATATATATACACACACACACACTGAAGTGACAAAAGTCATGGGATAGCAATATGCAAATATACAGATGGCAGTAGTATTGCAGCGAAAAAGAATAAATGCGCAGTTCGTTTTCCAAAGCTTTCATTTGTGTTCAAGTTATTCATGTGAACAGGTTTTTCTTGATTTATGGCGGCACGACGAGAATTCACAGACTTTGAACGTGGAATGTTAGTTGGAGCTAGACGCATGGGCCATTCCATTGCGGATATCGTTCAACATTCCGAGATCCACAGTATCAAGAGAGCGCCGTGAGTATGAAATTTCAGGCATCCCATTCCATCATGGGCAGCGCAGTGGGCGACCACCTGCACTTAACGACCGAGACCGCCGTCGTCTGTGTAGAATGGTCCATGTTAATAGACACGCAACACTTCATCAAATAACTGCAGGAATCAATGTGGGACGTACGTGGGACGTGTCCGATAGGACTGTGCGGCGAAATTTGTCTTTCTTGGGCTATGACAGCAGAAGACCGACTCGGTGTCTTTACTGACAGCACGACATCGCCTGCAGCGATTCTCCTGGGCTCGTGAGCATTTCGACTGGTCCCTAGACCAGTGGAAAACCGTGGCGTGGTCAGATGAGTCACGATTTCAGTTGTTACGAGCTGATGGTAGAGTTCGAGAGTGGCGCAGACCCCACGAAGCCATGGACCCAAACTGTCAGCAATGCACTGTTCAAGCTGGTGGCGGCTGCATAATGGTGTGGGCTGTTTTTACATGGCATGGACTCGGTCCTTTGGTGCAACTGAACCGATCACTGACTGCAAATGGTTATGTTCAGCTGCTTGCAGATCACTTGCAGCCATTCATGGACTTCACGTACCCACACAACGATGGGATTTTTATGGATGACAATGCACCATGTCACCGGGCCAGAACTGTTCGCGTTTGGTTTGAAGAACATTCCGGACAATTACAGCGTATGATCTGGCCATCTAGTCCGCCCGATATGAATCCCATCGAGCATTTATGGGACATCATCGAAAGGTCCGTTCGTGCCCAAACTCCTGCACAATCCACACTTTCACAATTATGGACGTCTATACAGACAGCATGGCTCAATATTCCTGCAGAGGACTTCCAACGACTTGTGGACTCCATGACACGTCGAGTTGTTGCACTTCGCCGGGCAAAAAGAGGATCGACACGATATTAACAGTCATCCCATGACTTTTGTCACTTCAGTATATATATATATATATATATATATATATATATATATATATATATATATAGAGAGAGAGAGAGAGAGAGAGAGAGAGAGAGAGAGAGAGAGAGTTTGTAGTAACGGGTTAACAAAAATCAATAGAAAATAAATATTTGGCCATATTTTAATAAAAGGATTGAAAAACGCTTTCCCCGATAATTTTCTTTATAAACATTGAAGAATCTAAAAAAAAGTATTCAGAAAATTTCTCAGACCTCAAAGAGGGTTATAATCTTCAGTGTAAGAAACACTGATTTAAAGTATAATGGAGAAATAATAATCGAGAATCATCCTATTACCCTATTGGTTGTCATCGCTCTTAAAAACAAATGAGATACTATCAGCAACGAAATCTTACATTTTTGCCGATGAGGAAGAGCAGCCCATCCTTGGCGTACGTCTTGAAGAGCATTTTGATGGTGGTTTCAGAGGCGAACTGGTGTCTCTTCCTGGGCAGGATCACGTACCCGGATCCGCTGAATCGAAGTCCGTTGGAAGGCGGGACTCCCAGCTCGTTTCTCTCCTCACAGCCTTCGATATTGTTCTCCGCGTATACGAAGTCCCACAACCCTATGGGTGTTTCCCCGAATTCAACGTCCTCTATGCAACCGTCGAAGTGGTAGTTCTCCAACGTGTCTGGAAGCTGGAAACAAGTGTGAAAGGCATAAGAAGCAACGCCAGATATTTACATTCATTTTCGAGACATTAGTAAGAAATAGAGTAACTTGACACTCATAAAAGAATGTACAGAGAATAAAACAGATATAATTCCAGTTTGCATCAAGTGAGATTCAATTATTTAGTTACAGACTTTATTGTACAATTTGCATTGCTCAAATTCATTGCATGGCTCAATTTCATTTGCTCAAAAAAATGTCTACCTTTTATTTCATTAATTTTATTCACTATAACATTTTTAATTCGAAAAAGGATTTTTTTAGAATTTTAAGTACGAAAGCAAATTTTTTAAAATTAATATAATTAAAAATGTAATTAAAAATTGCTTTCCTCGGGTTTCATTGAACTTATATATTAAATTTATACGCTCTTTGTAGAAGTTTGAATTGTTGAAGAATGTTTATAGAAAAACTCTTCGTAGATGAACGTTTGAATTGCATTATACTTTATTACTATTCATTAAATCTACACGCTGTTTGTAGAAATTTGAATTGTTGAAGAATATTTATAGAAGAACTCTTCGTAGAAGAACGTTTGAATTGCATTATACTTTATTATTATTTATTAAATCTACACGTTCTTTGTAGAAGTTTGAATTGTCGAAGACGTTTGTAGAAAAGCTCTTCGTATAAGAAGAACGTCTGAATTGCATTATACTTTATCACTAATAAAGAGTATAAGTTTTCTTTATTAATATTATTATTATTATTTTGCAAAGTTAGAAAAAAAATTAGTTTCATTTTCTGAAACTATGTATTTAAAATTAAGCAATATAAATACAATAATATAGGCTTAACATACAGCGAGTCGGTCGTTAATTCCACCAATGAAGAATTTCGACACTTTTTGGTCTAAGTTGAACACGCTGTAGGTTCCAGGCAAGAATCCCTCAACGACCGAGTCTTGCTCATCTGCAGATCTCACTGTGATCGAACACGTTTTGCCGGTCCTGAAAGATGAAACATGTAAAAAAATAAAAGAAAGAAATGACATTCGTTGAATTAATCTTAGTAAATTCCGTATTTTAATTTTTATATGATATAAATTATTTTTAAAAAGTTCCAAAGATTGCAACATGTTTATGACAAAAGTCAACTATTTTTATTAATAGTTAAAATTATGAAAATATGGATTATAATGCCGGGTTTACACTCGGCCAGTTATAAGACGGCAAACAGGCAGCGCATGCGAAGAAAGAGTTTTAATCATGCGTGCACAGTTTCATTAAGATAAATTCAGGCATTCTATGCTTGACTATAAATCGCCAATTTGGCGTCCTTGAATTTTTCTTTTCACTGCGTATTGTATTAGAATGATAAATATTGTTACGTTTTTAGCGTAGCGGGGTCGGGATGAATGGACTTTACTTGAGGACAGCAGAAACAAATTTATTTACAGCTATTTACGGGATGACTTGATAAAGTAAAACTTCGGATAAACTCAATCCAGCAGTCAACAGTCACTTACAGCGTAAATACAAGCCTTACCCACAATAAAAACAGACTGCAAATCAGCTATCGTATAGCACAGTAAACAGTAAGTCTCAGCGAGCTCAATAATACAAAGTTAACAGCAAACGTAAACACAGCTCACTAATAACAAGCGAGAAAAGTAATTCGCTAGCCCAGCGAGACGCTTCTGTTTCGAGAGGAAACTCTAACTAACTAACTGACATACTCTAAATTACGACAACCCGTCCCTTATATAGCCAAGCAAGCGCCCACCCAAAAGCACGCGAACTGTCTGGGGGCTACCTGAATATTCACTTCGCCAAACCAACTCGGCTGGCGTAAAGCTCCTCGTCAAACGTCGCCGATTTCGGCTTGCTTCTGCGGCGCTCACCCGCTTGTAACAACATTTAGACAAAGAAACGTGGTAAAAAAAAGAAAATATTCTGAAATTTGGAAAACTATAGAGAATAAAGGGCAAATAAAATAAGAAAAAAATATGACTTCGCATCAGAAATAACAAAGAGCAAAAGATGTTGGAATTAATCTATAATAAGTAATAAATTTTTTACTGCCAAAAAACTAGCCAAATCCTACTAACGCATGCGCAATAAGAAAAAAAATACAATACAGTGTCTTGTAGTTGTAACGGCGGTACAATTATTTCCTTTCGGCCGAGCAGCATTCCCCACACCCTTTTTTTACGCATGCGCTGTTTACTTGCCGTTTTATAACTGGCTGGGTGTAAATCCGATATAATGGTATATAAAATCGTCATAGAAATGCAATAAAATGTCAGCAAACTAAACTTTTGAACTGCATGAGACTTTTAAAAAAATAAGATTCGGTACTTTTGGTTTTGAGCAAAAATTATCACTTAAAAGAACGTATTTCTTTAATTTTTTAAAAATAATTTAAAATAAATATTATTTTTGAATTAAGTTTCAAACTAAAATTGCCTTCCACGATTTCATATAGAAAAAGATATTACTAAATGAATGAAACCCTTTTCCTTTTTCGAAGAGTTTAATAATTATAAAAGAAATAAAGTCTTATTTTAAAAATCGGATTTCCTTCAAAAAAGATTTATTTATTACAATTTATAAAGAATGAAATTTAATTGAATTTTTGTAAATACCAAAATACTTGATTCAAAGCTAATGTTAATTTCTATGAGTGTAGCGCACATTTCAATGATTATTATCTGTATAGAATATATGGATTATTTTTTTTACCCCCATCTCGAAATCAGTCGAGTTCCAAAACTTTGTTTGCCAGCTAGAAAAATTGGAAATGTAATTTTTTTAAAAAAATTATATATAAAGAGAGGGTTAGAGATCGGTAGAGAAATCTCGTGATGGTTTCAAAACAGTTTAAATTATTTAATGAATTAAATTATTTTTTAACTTTATGTTCAAGTTTATTATGAAAATGCACATTGAAAATCATAAAAATATTTCACCTCTCAATCACAGCTTGATGCCATTTGCCATCCGAAACATACGTATCGTGTTTGATATTCTGAGAACCGGATCCAATGTCCATGACAAGCACCAAGTAGCCACCTCTAATCTCCAGAGCGAGGTAATCGTCCTGTTGGAGTTCAATAAAAATCCCTTACTAAGCTACAGTTACCACAGAATATAATATTGAGAAAGCAAGATATATATATTTTCAAACTTACCGTTAAAACCCGTTTCATCCTGTTGTGGGAGCCTTTCTCGTTGCCAACGAATGCGAGTAATCCATACCTCTCGATCGTCTTGAAGTACAGAGACATGTGGGTGTAGGTGGCCGCTTTGTCCATTCCTTCGGGATTCCTGACTTGGAGTGTGGTGTTCTCGAAGAATTGCACTCCTAGTTTGATCTGGAATGAATTTAAATCAGAATGTTAATGGTATAGGATTGTTAATCCAGCATAAGGCAAGACCTTCCAAATTGGCAGATTAAAAAGAAAGAAGCAATCGCTTTTTTTCTCTATTAAATGAAATAGGAATGATTATTTATGAATAATGATACATTAAATAAAATTATTTAATTCGCATCCTGAAATTATATATTCCTTAACTAATAAACTTTGCTGGAGCGTAAAATGTTCCTTAAGTTCTAATTAGCCCCTAAACCGGTTTATTTTCCTTACTATCTAATAAGACGACACCTTATATTTTGGGAATATTTTCTCATTTTGATTCAAATGGAAATCCATGGAATACTTGGCTTATCTATGTATTCGAACTCATTTTACTATTGAATTATAATCGTTATGAATTGGTTTCTTTTTTGTTTACAACTTTCAAAATTCTGTAAATCGATGCATGTACGGCGGACGGGCAAAGTGGTTAAGGGGTTAAAATAGACAGTGCCATAATTGTGCACATCGTTATAAATAATAATGTTTGTCCCGGCTTCAAGTCCCGGTTCGGCCATGATTGTTCTTCTGTGTACTTACTATCTGTGAAGTGTATGAATGTGCCTGCCTCCCTGTAAAAAGGGGCTGTACAAGTGACTGTGATGAGTGAGTAGCTAAGTAGTACTCTTGGCCCAAGTTGGCGCTTTTTAAAAACAAGAGACTCTCCTTTCGGCTTAAAACTCGTTGATGGCTCGGCGAAGCTTGTCCATTGGAAGTGCCAAAAATAACAACAACAATAATAATGTTTTTATTTTTTAAATTAACAAGAACATTTATGCCACCAAGCAGAGAAATATTAACATATATAAATAAAAATAGCAATTTTTAATTTAATAAAATCGATATGCCATGGCATATGTGTTAATCGTGTTTTCATATAATTAATTCAAAAAAATATTTTTTTAAGATATTCAATTTTCACAAATCTTTCTAGAAAAAAATTTATTTCAAGTGAAAATAAATAAATAATTTATAAAATATGAAATGAATAATACATTTAAATAAATTGAACCTGAAATAAGGTATTAAAAATAATGACATCAAATGGCAATAAAAAGATAGAGAAAAAAATCAGTTCACAAAAATTTTTTTAAAATAATTTTAAAAATATATGATATTCAGAATAAAATAATGCAACAAATAAAATATCCATAACTTACTCTGTTAGCTTGTGTTCTGGCAATAGCAACTTTCTGTTGCAATTTCGCTATTTTCTCTGACACATCGGTCCCGATGATTCGCATTGCGGATTCCTTCTTACTGGCGTTGTCAATCAGCGTATTCGTGTCGGGGACAATAGACGCAACCCTATCAGCTGAACAGAGAACGTCCATTAGAATACAAATCACCACATATTGATTAAAATTAAGGAGAATATCGTTAAGTTTGTTTGGAAATTGCCTTGTGTGTTAGAAATATCATTTTTAAACTAAAGAACAATATTTTTCGTAATGCACAGGGCATTATTATGAATTTTGAATTGTAAACCCAATATTTGGATTGAATAATAAAATTTATACTATCACATATGTGCTAATTGCCTGGGTTTCTGTTTTTTTCCATAAGCACAGGGAATTCCATTTCTGTACCAGTTCAATGTGAAGCTATAGTATTGTGGTGAATGCTGTATAAGCTATCCGCTAATCACACTCACACATCATTGTGAGTATGATTAGCGGATAGCGCTAGGCCCGAACTCCCAATCTTATGGTTAGAAGTCGAGTAACATATCCGTTGGGCCAAAAGTGCACTTTAATCCGAGGGATGTTATCTGGCTTATATAGAATTCATCACAGTACTATGTGAAAATAAGGCGACTAAAATAAACCTCACTCCGTTAGGTTTCGATAAACTTTTCTTCTCGAAAGCATATGAGCTTTATATGCTTTCATGTAACCTTTGTAAAAAAAATTCTAATTTTCTGTGATCAATGTGTTTCTTGAGTTTTTGGTTAGAAAAGAACTTTAAAAAATTATGATAGAATTGACAATTTGCCAAATAATGAGGAAATGAGCAACGTCGTAATTGAACAAGTAATATAAAAAACAATTTTTAAAAATCAATTTCTACTTAGGTTAAGAAAGAAATTTTTTATTTTTGTTATTTTTTATTAAATAATTACAATTAATGTAAAAATGTATGTAAATATGACAGAATCACAATATTAAACGGCTAAAAAGAAGGCGAATTTCC
The DNA here is from genome assembly GCA_026289955.1 of Argiope argentata. Classification (NCBI taxonomy): domain Eukaryota; kingdom Metazoa; phylum Arthropoda; class Arachnida; order Araneae; family Araneidae; genus Argiope; species Argiope argentata. Next base: position 4,117,869 of record JAOUZG010031479.1, on the reverse strand, counting down.
CGACAATTTTCCATTCTCCTTTCTATATATATGATGTTCGATCTCACTTCTTTATATATATATCTTTAGCGGAGGGGGGGGGGGAGAACTGAATTCAATACTTATTTGGCGGCGGGGAAATGAAATTTTTGGCGAGAAATTTAATTTTTAATTAATTAATAAAAATGAATTAATATTTGAAAAAACTATATTAACATCAAATACCATTCACTACAAGTTTTAAAAAATTTAATTGAGTTTGAGTGTATGAAAAAAATGTATTTTATTAACGTTTAAAATTTAATCTATATATATATATATATATATAGGGTGAGTATGAGCTAATAGTAGAAGTTGAAAAAGAGCTCTTATCCTGCTTATCTACTGTGGTAAAATATTACACAAGAGTGTGCATGCAAATATAAATACATATTTTTAGAACAAATTTTTTTTAATAAAAGTTATTTTGTGCTATATGACTACATATTTCAAAAGAAGAAAGTGATTTTATATATACAAGAAAAATACATTTTTATATTCATAGATTAAATTAAAAATTTGATGAAAGTTTTTTAAATTTAATGCAATTATCGTATTTCAAACTTCATCAATTCAATTACTTGAATTCAATTTGTTTTCAATGAGAATAGACATTACACATTTTTTTTCATGTATGAAGATTTTAAAATATTGAAATTCATTAAAATTTCAAAGTCAGAAGTTTTTACTACCAAAATGCCAAATTTTTTCGTGTTTCTTAGGATTAAAGGTCATAAAAATAATTGTTCCCCGAAGACAATTTAAATAATATTATAGCTTCAAAGATCAAACAGTTTTTCCCATCACAACCATCAGCTTACCGTAACTGTGCGCAGCTTTGATTGCTTGCCTGGCGTCTTCTACCGCCTTGGGCACATCCTTGGCTCTTTGCTCATCTTCAGGCAGCTTGGTGACGATGTCTTCGATTTTTTCGGCGGCCCTCTTTGCAGTCTGATCGGCGGCCGCTGAATCGTTGGCTGCTAAACCTGCCAGAACTCCAAGCGAATCTTTGGGTAAAAAGAAATAAGAATTAATAAGCATAATATTGTGCAAAGAGCAAGCATTAAATTCGAACCAGCCTCTCATTTCATTTATTTCTGATTCACTAAAGTGAATTGTAAATAAATGTAGCGCAACAAACGTAAGACAACGAAGCATAATGGGATTTTTACCAACGTCTTTTAGTTGGCAGTGTTGCAGTGTTAGTTGGCAGTGCGATTTTTTTGGCGCAAGAGCCATCATTGGCCAAACTGCGCCAGTCCAACGAGATTAGAATGAACCAAACATTAAAAAAAGTCTAAAAATAAAGCGAAGTACAAAGATTCATACAAAAGAAAATGTTTTTAAGAAGCTGTAAAATTTTAAATAGAAATTGGAATAATGATTCTTACATAAAAATTGATGAAAAGGTTATGTTAAAAAATGAGGAAATGGTTTGTTTTCTGTTTTAATTTCACAAAAGCCAAAACTGGCCAGTAGTTGGCAGCGTGTTTCAGTGATGTAGAAAGTACAAATGGTGCCAGAATGACAGTATTATTTTTTCATTTCTCCAACGTTTTTGCATTTAAATAGTTATATCAATTCACTAGTGTTTTATGTCAGTCGTCCCACAGAATCTATTCCTCCCCAATCCTAGCTCAATGGTACATTAATGCCTTTAGAAACATACATAAAAGATTTTAACTACTATCGTACCACAGAGTCCATTCCTCCCCATTCCTAGCCCAATGGTACATTAATGCCTTTAGAAACATACATAAAAGATTTTAACTACTATCGTACAACAGCAAGAAAATTGCATCTCAAAAATCCAGTACTCGAACGAGTAAAATTTTGGTATGTTTTTGAATTATATAAGGATTTGAATGACACATTTACACAAGAAAAAAATTTCGAGCAAATAATTAAAAAAAACTATTAGAAACTTTATGTTTTACAGGTAACCCTTCATAGAGACTATATTACCTTTCAATTATGTTAAATTTTAAATGAGTTTTTTTTAAATAAGTAGGTGTTTAAATTCTTTAATTGGGTTAAAAAAATTGATAAAAAATATTTTCGCAAGACTCAAGAAAATGTGGTGTACACAATATTTTTATAATTTTCGTTTATTATATGAGTAGTATTATATGAGAATGAAATAGATATGTTAACCACTCCATATGCAATGATGTGCCTGCCATGCATATTAAATTACTTAATTTTGTTGAATGTTGAAACAGAGTGCCACGATTGATCACAGAAAGTAAAATGCGCTAATTGTGATATATTCACATTTCTTTTTTGTAAAGCGCCGGCCCAATTTCAATCAAATTTGGTACAGTTATTATTTAAGATAAGAGAAAAAAGGCTGTCAATATTTCGAAGCTCAAAAACCATTAAATATTCAGCTAATAAAAAAAAATTGTGATATTACTATCGCAAAAGTATCAAAGCAAATTATTGCGCTGTCAAAAAAATGTGAGTTTTCATTTTATAATCTTGGTAATACGACACCTAAGACCTTACATAATCAAAAACTCGATTCAGTAGTATAGAAATGATATTACTGCAAAATGGTGATAAAAGAGAAAAAGAAACAAACATACGTAAGGGCAGTTTATCCAAGTCCTTTTTTATTTGTTCTAGTCCTTTTGATGTCTTCCCATTTTGATAGCCAATTAGAAGAACGCCGTCTTTTGCAGCTTGAAGCCGAGGTTCCAAATCTGAAAAAAGAACGAGCAAAAATTAGTTATTTAAATGATAAAAGTTAATGCATCTAAATTGAATGCCATATAATAAAAGAAACATATTGTGCATTAAAAAAAGTGCATAATAATATATTCTCTATTACTGAAAATTTCAATGTTGATTTTAACCGTTTAACGATTATATATTTATTTTAAGACGAGACGTGCTTTTATGTAAGAGCTATAAAGTTGTATGAAATCCTTTATTCTTATGCATCGTTATTTAAGAAAAATGTGTCAAATAAAGGCTTCAATTTTGTTTTCATGAAGTTTCAATTTCATTAAAACGATTTTTCAAAGATTTCAGATTTATTTGATGTTTTTTAACCACTTGATAACAACAACAAAAAAAAATGCTTTAATTTTCGGCTTGAAAAATAAAGGTTTTCAGAAGAACAGGTAATCTTCTCTCATCCAGGTAGATTTAGAGTAGGATTACTACAAATACATCTATTACAATTAATAGTGCAGCTATGACCTCGTGCAACCTAGCTGAACAGATGCGTACAGCTCTGAAGAAAGTCAGTTGTAAAAAAAGAAAATTTCTGATTAAGTAAGGACGAGGCTTGTAGTCGCGATAAATTTGAAGCCTTTAGAACTTAGTGATTTTCAACATATACTAACAAAGCAATTTAGGCTCAATTGGACAGATAGATTCCTCTGAATATATTTCGCTTAAAATTAGAATGATATTAAAAAACTCAGGTGCTAATACCAAATTAAAAAAAAAACGTTTTTGAATATCATGTTCACAGGCAGACGGACACACATAAAACCGAAAATGTGTTTTTCGAACCTAGGAAGGTCTGAAACGTAAAGATTAATCAAAATCTCAAGCTAGATATTATGAAAGGTAGTAATGCTTTCGCTATACTTCCTCTACGGTAACGTAAAAATAGCACTGCTTATAGTTCATTTTATTTAAGTAAAAAAAAAGCATAAATATGCCTATTCACCGGTTACTTGATCTTCTAACTGAAAGGCTGATTCCAGAAGCTGCCCAGTAGTTTCTTTTGTATCGCCAGTTTTGTCTAAAACTCCATCAGACTGTAAAGTACGGAAAATATTAGTTGAAAGATAAACCTTGAAAATATTTACTAATTCAATCACATTTTAATATTGACTAATTTAAAATATTTTTAGCATATTTCCAAAATTTTGTAATGCGTTATTTTGGTTAAATTTTAACCAATAAATAAATTAATTAAATAGACAACGACCTTGGAAACTTTAAATAAAGTCAAGAATGAATTTTTTCAGGAAATAAAAACAAAAGCGAAGTTTATATATGAGGAGAGTGAAGAAAGTTTTTTTTTCATTGATATTTTATGACGAATAAAAGATCCCTTTCTATAAATTAAAAAAAAAACAGATTAATACTTCTATTTTATTACTAAATATTATGGAATTATGTCCTATTTTAAAAGCACATCATTCAACACCCATCGCAGAATATTTCAAATTCTCTTATTTTAATCTTTAATAGAAAAAACTGCAGAAAAAATATTCTGTACCTATTCCTATAGAAAAAATATTCTGCCTTCTTCTAACTTATAAAAGTTAATATCATTTTCTGCAGAATATTTGCAAGGATATGAGCAATCTATTGAATTTGATTTCATATTACATGATTTACTAAATGCATAGATACAATTTTCGACAGCGAGACGAAAAAACAGAAAAAAAAATCTATTCATATTCATAGTTAATTCACTCTTTTCCATAACAGCAGAGCTAGAAATAATAAAAAAGAAATTCTATCAAAATAATTTAAAACAGAGGAAATCGCATGCCCTTTAAAAAGTTTTATTTATTCAAAACATTTGTCAAGAAAAGTCCCTTTTATTTACACTAAATCCCTCTAACTAAATTTCCAATGAAAGAAAACTATTAACGCAAGAGAAAAAAAAATTAAAGTCAGAACTTTATTAATTTCATGTTAAATTATCTGAAATAAAAATGAAAATTTTGTCCACAGTAAATCTCACCATAGAACCGGCCAGATCCGAAGCATTCAGAGCTGCTTTTGCTGCTTCGTAGGCGTCATTAATAGCCTCTTCTATATTGCCATAAGCGTTGGCTGCTTTCACAGCTGAGTCAGCGCTGTCTCTGGTATTTGCTAGGGACCTAAAAATTCAAAATGAAATGAATCAGAAACATAAGTGTATATCATATGATTCCTTAAGAATACATAGTGGTACGTGTTGTAAAGATTATTTCTCCCGCTAAGAGATACCTGTTTGTTCTGACATCCGGTCAGCTGCGGGGCGAACTGTATGACTCTCCCTCTTTGTAATTGCTCCAGATAGAGGATTTCAAACCTTAAGGGATCATCGTAATCGTATCTTAAAATCATTAATCGTATCTTAAAAGAAGAGTGTCAAAACCTTCTGATGTAAATCTTTCTTTAATGTGTAAGGTCAGCTACGAGAGTTGGATCATTAACGAACATTCCCACGGTCAACTGCAGACCATAAGGGATATTTCTGAATAGTTATCGGGTGACCGGGATCTCAAATGCAACCAATGCAAAAACGAGAGGCGGAGTTTTGACAGAAGATAAAATGCAAGATTTTCGAGGGGAGAGGAAGATAATGCTCAAATAACTTAATCGATTGCAAACATAGCCTACTAAATAAAATCCTAACTTAACTCCTAAGGATGCTACCCCCCCCCCCCTTCACGCTAATAACCAATCAAAATGAGTCCTGGCACTCGCCACCTCACCTATCCCCCTGACAATATAGCACTATATATACTGTTTCTCCTGTTCTGCAAAGCCAGATGCCCATTGCAGAGTACCAGGAACTTTACATTCAGCTAAGCAGTTACAATGACCGGGGATAAGCCCCTTTCGGGGCTAGGCGCCCCGTCAACCTAACCACTATTCGAGGGAGAGGGAGAGAGATCTACTGGAGAGTTCGGGAGAAACTTCGTAATTTTGAGGTCTTCGGAGGATCGTCATTTGAAAGAAGAGAGAAACTTCGTGTAAATCGAGCTTCTGATGTAAGATCCACTGTATGATTATCCGTAAATCCCTTGAGCTACCCCTGCAGTAGCCGGATGCGCTAACCGCCTGTTAGCTTCTCTTGTAGGGTTGTTTCTCCGAAATGAATCGAGGAACTATTCGTGTATAACTGTTAACTGATATGTGAATATTACCAATCATATTAACCCAGATGAGAACGAGTTGATTTTATGTATATAAGGCTGTAAATGAAGAATTTGTCTTTAAAAACTACCCTCTAATCTCATGGGACAGAATCAAATCATTACAGTATCTTTATTGAATCGCCTCTTTTACTTGCAGATTTTGTAATAAATGGTGGTGAAAAAAAGTGATGACAGAGATATATGGAATGTATAAACCGGACCTTTTATTTTAAAGAAGTGTGATGGCCATAGTTATATTTTGAAATTAAACTATCCAGAGTACTGTCAACAAAATATTAAGCGAATCCAATATTTTTTTTAAAAAAGTATTCTCATAATATCTGAAGATGTGTCCATCTAAATGAAATCTTATCTTTCTAACAATACCTCATATTGCCATATATTAACTGTATTGGAAAATATCATGCAATAAAAACTGAACATTAAAATAAAACTGAAATAGCTAGCGACTCACTAAAAGAAAAAAAAAATAACACTAAAAATATTGTTGAAAGAAAATATTAATAATAAACCTTAACGAAGAAGCATAAATATAATATTATAAGAACTCCTCAGCGTATTGATTTTTGCAATACTCTATAAAAAACACGTAACTAAAATGTTAAATCTCTGATCTCATAATACTTAAACATAAATTTTATTTATGTTTAAGTTCATTCTCATACCAATAAGATGAATCAATTTATTCAATTAAACATAAAAAAAAGTTCTGTCTGAGTTGCTTGATGCTAAAACAAAAATTAGAATTAGTGAATTCGGAGTAATATTTTTATTACTCTTCAATTAACAGGTTTCACTGTCCAATTCTATTAAAGATTATTATTCCTGAAAGTTTTGTTCAAAGACACTATGATTTAATTGAAATATATGGGAAAAAACGAGTTATCAGAAAAAAAATCTTAAATATACTTAAATTAATAATTCTTACAGTGATTTTTTTCTATCAACATTTTAAGATATTTTGAATTCATAGGTACGACGCTAATATTTTTATATAATTCCGATACTGCAAAGCTGAACCATAAGAATACAATTGATGAATATTCAAGAAGTTTATTTAGTTAGCGAATATGATCTTGTATACAATAAATGCACTGTTTATATTGAAATAAAAATTGGAACAAGAAAATAGCTTCTTTTTTATTATTTAATAATATTAAATGATAATACTAAAATATTTATTTAAAATACTATATTTGAAATGTAAACATGAATGTCCTTTTACATGAATTTATTTCATTATTATTATTTTTTAGTTTCTCAATCAATCAGATAGCGATAGTTTCTTATTGAGTTTATCGAGATATAAATAACAAGAACCTCTCAAAAGTTTAAAATAAAACTGTTAAAGTACACTGCTCAAATCAATTAGGGGAGCACATGGTTATAACAGAATTACGCAAAGATGTCTACCAATAAATAACATAAAATGAATCATCCATAAATTACAACCTACCAGGAAACGGAAGAAGAAAACTTTATATGCAAATCAAAGTTTATGACGTCAAAAACCAGAAAAAGGAGATAAGGCCAGAAATCGGGATGATGCAAAAACGTCTGTTTTATTGGCATAACTGTGAAATTTGATTGCGCAAGTCTTTCTGTTTTTGAGACAAGCTTATGAAAATATCTGAACAAAGTGATTTACCGGAAACCATGGCATGGCGTGTCATAGGTCGACTGGAATCAGGCCAAGCACAACGGAGTGTCGCGGACGCTGTTGGAGTCGCCAGAAGTGTTGTTGCAAGGCTGTGGAATCGATTCCAAGAAGTCGTGATTCAGTCTGGAGTGTGACACTCGAAGTGTTCTGGTATGGCGGGAGAGGGACACTCGAAATAACCCCGCATTCGTTCGTGAAAGGTCACAATACAGACGAGCTGGTTGGATGGTATGGGGTGGAATCAGCATAAGCGGACGTACGGACCTCATTGGAATGGCACTTTGACGGGTACGCAGGTATGCAGACGAGATACTGCGATCTCATGTCATCCCTTACGCTGGAGCCATTGGCGATTCCTTTATTTTCCAGGATGATAATGCCCGACCGCATAGAGCTCGTCTGGTGGAGAACATGCTTGAAGCTAAAACAATACAGCGTATGGAATGGCCAGCGTGCTCTCTTGACCTGAATCCAATCGATCATGTTTGGGACTGCTGCGCGGCCAATGCCGCCTGTGACTGTCCCAGACTTGGAGATCACACTTCTTGAGGAATGGAACAGTATTCCCCAGAGTCTGATCGATAACCTCATCGCATCCATGGCAAACAAGTGGGCAGCAGTCTTAGATGTTCGAGGAGGCCACACGCCCTATTAAAACTCATGCATCATGTCGATTCAGAGCCTTTTTTTTATCGTTTACACATAACCAAATTGTTGCCCTAAATCATCTTTTCATGTTTTTTCCATATTTTCAAAGAATTAAAGCTAAATCCCACATTGTTTTATTTTTTTCTCTGTATTGCGCATGGATACGCGTGTACTACCCATTGTATGCCAATACGTGGTTTCTTGATTTTTTTGAAAAATACCTCAATACCTTTAATGCGAATTGAAAAGATTCAAATTATTAGAATTAAAGAAAGAAAATTAATTTAAAAGTAATAAGCAAAGAAAACTAATTCACTGACAAACAAAAAATATTCGTTATTAATAAAAGATGCCCCCATTAAAAAGTGATTAAATAAAAGTTAAGACTCATATAAAATAGACAATACTGACGATTTTTAAACTTTTAATTTAAAAAGTTTTTTTCCTTACTGGTCCAGAATTTTTGCCTGCTCTTCCAAAAACGCAGCATGCTCTGTTGCCTCACGAATAGGGTCTTCTATATCGACAAAACTTTCTTCAATGTCTTGAATCTGGTCTTTGAGGTCTCTGATAGCCAGTGATAAACGCTCTGCGTCGTCGCCCAAATCCTGTAAGGCAGGGGAACTTATATTAAAAAATAAACCTTTAAGAAAACAACATTTAAACAGAAGGAGGTAATATATCCCGATTTCATCATTTTGTATTATTTAACGATTTATACTATAATTTTTTTAGGTTGTAGAAAGGATAAAGAGCGTGCTTTGGAATATATAATGTTTTATTTTTACTATTTCAGAATGCTAACATTTTTGAAATAATGTAGTAATATTTATTTAAAATAAATAATATCATTAAATAAATCTAAAATGGCAATTATATATATATATATATATATATATATATATATATATATATATATATCGATTCTGAGATGAAATAACAGCTATGATGCCATAGTCCTTCGTCAGCCTTTTAAAATTTCCGGTAGCTCATGATCTTTATGTTTTTGCCCGAAAATTTCGACCATCAAAACATCCTAACCAAAACAACATCATGTTCTCACATGATAATAGACATATCAAATCTAAACCATTATCATAGAACGTTCTTTAGCATAGAAATTAGATAAATTAAGGAAAAAACATGGTCCAGTTTAAGAATCCAAAAGTTAAGATAAATCTGTTGATATAATTTCTGCTCAATTTTAAGCTGTCATATTAGAGGAAAACCAAGTTTGAAACAGTTAATATACATTCAGAGTTGCCATTCTTGAAAACCACTAACCGTTCGAAAACCGCTGGTAAAGAACTATGCATTGTAAAGACATGAGGGACTAATTTTTGTCAACCTCCGCGGAAGAATCGTATCACCTTTTACCGCTAGATGGCGCGGTATACGAGTGGAATTGTGGGGCAGATTAGCTACCAAGAAAAGTCAGTAGTCAGTTCGAGTCGCCAGGATTATGTGTTGATTGTTTAGTTATGCACTCTGTTTTATACTATTAATTGTAGTGTAGTGTGTTTGTTTTGTGCGTTTTTATGCTGTCCTGTGTTGGGACATCCTAGAAAAAAATTAAAAGATGACCAAAACTTGTAAATCATCCTTTCGGCTTCAGTACAGCATCTACAGTTGGCGACAAAAGCAAATTGAGGCGTGACAAATACATAAACAGATATAATTAAAAGCGTATACCCCAAATGATTTCTTGGCATCTGAAATGAATCCTTTTGCTTTATCCAAGAGATCAGCAGCATTTTTCAAAATATCGTATACTTTTTCACCATCCTCTTCCACTCGATTGATTATATCCTGAGAAAAAAGTAAATAAATAATTTAAAATACCAATTTTAATTATAAATTAAATATCAATTTTAGATAATAATATTATTAAAAGTTAAAAGCAAACGACTTTTTTATTTTAATTAAAAACATTAATAAAAGTTAAAAGCAAACGACTTCTTTATTTTAATTAAAAACATTAATGAAAGTTAAAAGCAAACGATTTTTTTTTTTGATAAACATATTGTATTAATTTTATTTGGGGGAATGATATATATGTGAGTGGGAAAAACCGAATGAACCTAATATTGTGTTACTTTGTGACTTGTTTTCCTTGCATCTTCGTGACAATATAAATAATTTGGGACGAATAATTTCAGTTAATAACTAATTGAGATTACCTGAATAGGAATGGCTTGCAATTCCTCCTGCAGAGCTTGAGCGTCGTCAGCTACCCCATAGGCCCGCTGGCTGTTATTTTTCAAATCTTCCAACATGGCGATTAAGTTTTTAAGCTTTTCGTTTTCTTCCTCGAATTTCATTTTGCTTTCTAGAACAGGTATCTCGAAAGATTTCACGTGATCCAACACTGAGAAGGAAAAGAAGTTGATAAAAAATTATACAAATATAAACATATATGCATTTTTTAATCACAATTTTAGTTTTATGTGATACAGGAAATGAAGTTAATAAAACATCGTTAAATTAAAGCATACATGCTCTTCTAGTAGCAATTTCAATTTTATAAAAGCTAATATTACTAAAAGTAATTTGCAAAACACCATATTTTTACAAATTAAAAAAAATAAAAAAAGATTAAAGCGAAATCTGCTATGCATATTTCAATGTATCATGTCAAAACATCATTTCTTGAACGGCCAAGCACCACGCGCTCGTGTGAGTTTAATTATAGTTTTATTCATTTTAATCGTTTCATCGAAAGAGTCACTTTAGTATTGCAAACTATCCAAAAAAGCTTTGTCTCGCATTGATTGGTGAAAAAAATATCGCATTTCCTATTTTTTTCATTTCGTATAATCGCGTGCTCAAAATGACCCTTTTCTGGGTTTTATTTATTGTGATCATTAACTTATTATTTTTTCATCAGAACTTTTGTAAATGCAATAGCAGCGCGTTATTGAAAGATTTTTTTTTGAGATGCTCGTGCAGATAATAATATTTTTATTTTTCGCCTACGGAGTTTTGTTGACGCCAAAACCTTCATACCAAAAACATCATGTTCTGACATGATTATAATTAAGATACTAAAGGAAAGCCTGTAATATATCATTAAAAAGGAATTTCGAATGAAAAAAAAGAGGCAAAGATTTAACAAAAAAGATTAAAAAGAAATCTGCTATGCATATTTCAATGTTTCATGTAAGAATATAATTTCTTGAAAGGTCAAGCATCACGTGCTCGTTCAAGTTAAATTATATTTTTATTCATTTTAGTCGTTTCATCGAATGAGTCACTCTAGTATTGCAAACGATCCGAAAAACTTTGTCTTGCATTTATTGTTTGAAAAAATATCAGATTTCCTGTTTATTTCATTTCATATAATCACGTGCTCAAAATGACATTTTTCTAGATTTTATATGCTGTAATCGTTAACTTATTTTTTGAAAAAAAATCAGAGCTTTCGTAAATGCAATGGCAATGCTTTATTAAAAGTTGATTTTTTGTGAAGCTCGTGCACATAATAAATTTTTTATTTTTCACCTCCGGGTTTTTGTTGACGTCACAAAACCCCATTCCTAAAACAATACCATGTTCTGACATGATAATAAAAAACTTTTTTTTTGTAAGTACTTTGAGTGATGTTATATTTTTCAATTATTATTATTTCAAAGGGTAGAACATAGCGTGCATTTTGATGGACACGATAATTAAATTCCTTATTAAGTAAGGACTTTTTTCCGTTAGCGAAATATTGCCACATAATTTAGAATTACGCTAAATTTTCTAGTTATTTTAAAGTGAAAAATAGCCAAATAATGCAGAATTCCGCCAAATTTGTTTGGCGATTGTTTACTGGCACCCGACTAACGGAAAAGTACCAATTTAAGTAATTTTTGAAAAAGTAAGATTGTACCAAAAAAATTATTTTTTGCTCGGGAATTAGGGGAAAGTGAAGTAACACTTCCAGAAATTTCATAAGTATGCAAATATTATTATGAGCTTATATTATATGAGGATTTCTTATCCCTCTTAATCATTACTGAGATTCTCATTAAATATGCTATGCGTGATTCCATTTATTTTTGCTATACAATAAAAATACTTATGGATTCAAAGTAGATAGCTAAATAAGTATAGATATACAATTATAAAACACAATTTTCAATAGTTAACATTTGTTTAGATAAATATATTAGCAGATAGGTTATTGGGAAAATTGAGTAATCTATATTCGTTGATAATTTGGATTTGGAAAAATGACATTAATACTAATTGAGGATTGCTGTTTAACTGTGGAATATATTTAGTAATTACTTAACTTTTTAGTTTTCGTTTCTACAACATAATAAGGTAAAATCTTTCAATTTAGGAATGTATTATCGTTTTGATTGAATTAAATATTCATATAATTGTTAAAAAATGAATTGAATGTCCAAAGTGCTCCCTCTTGATTTCAAGTGAACAAAAATTATAAAATCAATTTTTTAACAATTAATTTATTTGCATGGATAAATAAATTTGTAAGATAGATCGTTGGAGA